>QNGE01001455.1:65616-165489 GCA_008508345.1 Paragonimus westermani | reverse complement strand
TGCTGGCTTTGGTGCACTTCGTTAGACAGTTCAGACACTATCTCGTCGGGCGTCTATTTCGCGTGCGCACAGATCACCAATCACTTCTGTGGCTACCAAATTTTCAGGACCCAGAGGGTCAGATTGCAAGATGGCAAGGGTACCTTCAGGACTATGATTCCGAATGCCAGCATTACCCTGGGAAGCAACACGCGAACGCCGATGCGATGTCACGAAGACCCTACAACGATCACGGAGAGTGTCCATCTTGCACCGCTGACTTCGTTTCAGCCATAGCGTTACAGGATACAGAGACGCAAGGGTGGACGCAATTACAGTCCGGAACCATGGACCTACGTCCAATCTGTCAACGGCTGCTACAAGGTCAAGGTCGACCTACCAAGCAAGAAGTCGCCGGAACGAGCTGGGAAACCCGTTGTCTGTGGGCACTCTGGCCGAAACTGGTAGTGCAGGAAGATGTACTATATTTTCAGGATGGCACACCATACCTCCGACGAATTTTGGTACCCACATCCGCGGTCACGGTTGTCTTGCGCCGTTTGCATGAAGAACTTGGCCATTCCGGCCAAAACAAGACTGAAGAGGCGGCAAGACGACGTTTCTGGTGGCCACATATGAGACGGGACGTAGCGCTGTATTGTCTGGGGTGTACAGAATGTGCACAATTCAAGAACCCGAATCAACGGCCTCGGGCACCACTCCAGCCCATGACAGCAGGTTCTCTGAATGAGATGATAGGGATAGATATTGTCGGGCCGTTGCCAGAGACGGCGAGAGGGAACCGCTACGTACTGGTCATGGTCGACTATTTTACCAAGTGGTGTGAGGCGATCCCCGTTCTGGCTACAGACTCATGGACGATTGCAAAAACGGTGTTCAGTGAATGGATTTCGCGCTGGGGCACGCCGTATCAAATACATTCCAACCGGGGATCCAACTTTGAGAGCCTGTTGATGCGGTAAACATGCCACATTCTGAACATCAAGAAGTCCCGCACCACAGCATACCGCTTGGAAGGAAACAACCTCGTTGAGCGCATTAATCGCACTCTAAAGAACCTGCTGAAAGCTTTTATCAACCATGAAACAACGCGTGATTGGGACATTGCGTTACCTCGATGCCTCCTAGCATACCGGGCCACTGTCCATGCGTCCACGGGCCAAACCCCTCACTTTATATTATCGGGGCGGGAACTTCGACTGGCATCGGATACACTCCACCCGACTAGCCACCATGAACCCCTACTGACATCGGAACATATTCGCCGTATGCAATCAAGTCTCGTGCGTGGTCATCAACTGGCGAGGTCACATCTGCGAGGAGCCCAACGTCATCAGAAGGCCTACTTCGACAGAAGGTACGCAGTTCCGGCCGGGAGACGAAGTGTGGTTGTACGACGCTGTACCACCCCCAGGTGTCTCGCCTAAACTCCATCGGGAGTGGAGAGGGCCATACGTTATCGACAAAGTACTTACAGATGTAACATACCGAACAGGTGAAACTACCCGGATGGTCATCTGTCGTGCATTTTACCCGTCTGAGGAAGATGACAGCGAATGGAGGCGCTGGGGACAGCGCCTACGGAAGAGGGGAGTCTTATAACAGTAACTACACCAACCAAACTGCGCGCCTAAAAACCTGTGTTTCTTCCCTCCCCCTTCCAGGTCTCGCGGCGGCCACGTACTTGGACGAGACGCAGGAAGAACCAACAGAAGGAAACAACGCATAATTGTAAGACGCTCGTTTTGCTGACTTGTATACCGTATAACACATTACACTGTCGTGCTCCTGTTCTTGCATGTCTTGCTGGATACACCTTTTCCACGGACTTGTGTGCTCCATTGGGTGGTTGTGAATATGGCTCCCAACTCACCAGTTCTGTGACTAACTCTCGTACGATCCCTTTTTAGCACGTGGACATTCCGTCCCTTGCCCAGTGAATTACTATCGCTCACGTGAGTTCCCCACTGTGGAATATCACAGTTGTGTGACGAGCGTACTGCTGTGTTGTCGGTGCCGTTTTGGCTATCGTTCGTGTAAGTCGTGTGCATTGCTTACTGGGTCTTCGGCTCACGCCTGTTTATATTGTTCCCCTTTTCAGGACTGTTGTTCGAACCCCCTACTTCGGAGGAACGTCGTCCCCTGGTGCGTCCACGTTGCCTGAACGTTGGTCCGCGAAGTCACGGGCATTCAAAGTAGGGTCGGCTGACCTGCATGTTACAGCCGTTCCACTCAGGTTCTCTCGGATAGGGAAGGAAACCGACTTCCACTGTAATTTGCAGGCCAGCATACTCTACTATGAATGCCCGTAATGTTAATGGACCAGCGTACGAGCTACATGGGTGCACCAGAGAACAGCGTTTCTTCGAATTGGGGTTTCGAACAGCAGCCTTGAAAAAAGATACACTACGAACAAGCATCAGCCGGAGGCCCAGTAAGCCATGCACATGACTTACACAAACGTAAACTAGAACGGCACCGACAACATAGCAGTACGCCCCGTTACACACTCTAAACTCGATTCGTTCGCGCTTACTGATTAAGTCTACGCGTTATACCCAGGCATCCCCCGGAAAGGCCTTGAAGTTTTTGGAAGGTTAATCTGTAACGCGCAACCGAAACCAACGAGCACGCACTGATTAAGTTTGAGTTGTGTAACGCAGCGTGCTGTTGACGCCATTTTGGTTTTCGTCTGTGTAAGTCGTGTGCATGTCTTACTGGGCCTTTGGCTGACGTTTGTTTCTGTTATCTCCTTTTACAGGTATATCGTTGGAACCCCCGTACTTCTGAGGAACGCTGTCCCCCGGTGTCTCCACGTTGCACAAAGTGGGTTTACGAGTGTATCGGATACACGAAGCCAGAACGTCCGGCTGGCCTGTTACAGTTGTGTGACGGGACGTACTGCTGTATTGTCAGTGCCGTTTTAACTTTCGTTTGTGTAAATCTTGTGCATGGCTCACTGGGCCTTGGGCACACGCTTGTTCATGTTGTTTCCTTTTATAGGACATTTTTGGGCCTCCCACTTTGGAAGAACACTTTTCCCCGTTGCCTCCGCATTGCCCCGAATTCGGTCTACTGACTGTCAGAACGGAAGCGGCTGGCCTGCGTTTTACAGACTCTGCAGCGGAAAAGTAGGTATGCGCGCGACCCTGCTCCACTAACACTGTGAAACACCTTTCCTGAAGAACAGTTGAAACGTAGTCTCATCAGACATCGAACTAAAAGAACGCGTCAGGGTTTGGAAACAGACCGTATAGTTCCAGCAATGTTAGGAAATACGATAAGCAGTTAGTTCTAGCCTAATCTGGGACCAACGGCAGCAACAAATGGAAAAAAGAAGAGGAGCAAGAGGTGGGCTACAGCCCACTCGGCGACACTCAAAAGCACGCTGAGAGAGAAGTGCGTGAAAACTTCGAGTGTGTTAAACAACGCCCGAAAATGTTCAGGTCAAACGACCTTGAATAATGGAGGAATAGATGGGTCGTTAGAAGCGAAGCAAACATCCACTGCGTGCAATTAGTTGTACAGCCGAAGACAGTGGCACTGAGATCCTATCAAGCCTTCTATAGCAGATGTACACAGAATCATGCGTACAGAACGGACGTGCAATAAAACACGGTTGCTGGTAATCCCGGACGGCCAGTGGTTGTTCGAGCAACGCTTAGTCTTCTCGCAACGTCTATCGATACGCTGGATCCACGATAGTCGCGTCTGTAAGTAACCAGCGTCTATAAATTCTGAGCCCGTCGAGCAACCAATTCGGATTCAAAAAGGAAGACGGTCGTATTGGCGAGATTCTTATTAATAAGGTGCTTATGTTTAAAAACAATATGATAAACCAAATAGTAGAAGACGACAACAAAAGTCGAAGTTGAATACACCAAGTACACAAGTTCCGAGATTAACGGTACACGTGAATATGACCGAATGCAACAATCACGTAATGGCGAAGCGGTCAGGCGAAAATGAAAACGGAGTACATACAAACAAAGGTCCTGCAGGGGAAAGTAAGGAAGAAAAAACTAGGCGGGAAGAAGTTTTACAAGTAACAGTATCAAGATTCAATAATACATCAAGATCCGCATTCATAGGAGAAATGATTTGTTACGCGCGTAACTTGAACAGTAGTGTCAGATTGTAAGAAAAGCTCGTGATTGGTATAAGTAATTCCCACTAAAGGAGACAAATCAATGAGAAAGGAATAAATAGAGCAGGAAACGTGGTCAACAACATTCTATTAACACATAAAAATCATCAAACACTCACGCAAGCAGCTACTTCAACAGTTGCAGCTGTGATCCTTAGTGAAGCCACACGATCGCTGGTCACTACAACCCACACACGACCATGTAAAAGGAAATTTGGTGTAACATAACATTCTTTGGACTGAAAATGTGATGCAAACGAACTATCTGTTTTCCTGCTGCGTGAGCCATGATTTCGTAGACTGCAATCGTTTATTTCTCACGCTCCTTTTCGTAGCAGGTTTCACGTTTTGAGTTTTACATGAATGCTCGTTGTTTTGTGTCGCCTGTATCTATCTTTAATGGTCGCCGCTATCCCAGTGTGCTTCTCACATGTGTATTTAGAAATGTACGATATTATTGTTAAAAGGCTTGCTTTGTTCAACAACACGGAATACGTCATCTATGTATATGTGGAAAGGAAACCGTCCCGGAACACTCCCCTGGATTTCCCCCCTGCTCGCTGCTTTGGTTTTAAACAGTAATCCTCTATTTTGGCTGACTTGGTGAGGTATTCAAGATGTGACGAAACTAAGCTACACAAAGAGTCTTGTGTGCCAAAGGATGCTATTTCGACCAACAGGTGGTTATGAGGCACAGGATCAAAAGCCTTCTGCACGCCTAAAACTATGACAATTACCGCAATTCCTGCGTCGGCGGATATCGATATGTGGCTTCATTATTCTAGCAGACATTTCATGCAAGAGCGCTTACTGAGGAAACCGTGCTGTGAAAGGTTCGTGAGAATTTGTAACCTCAGGTTCTTGACAGTTTGCTTGATTTGCGTATCCCGGTTTCAGGTAATCTGTTTCTGATACCAAAATTCCCCATTTGGCCTCTTTGCATATAACTCCTGCCCACTTGCGCAACTTATCCGTACTGACTTACGCGTACATATTGTTTTGTTTGTTTGTAGGTCTCTGTATAGCCTATTTGCCTTCGTTTGGCGTGCCTTACTAGAGGTGAATCTATACTGTTCTGTTTGCCTTAGTAACGGAGCTTGCAGGTTAACTTTTTTTATTCATTTTTGTAATGGTTACTGAATTTTGGGCGTCGGTTTGTGATTTACGCTATATTTTTATTGTTGATGCTGACCGTAATGGTTGATGCATGCAGTCCACTGTTTTGCACATTTCACTGCTTATGGGTTAGTACCGTAGAACCTTCGATCGAAATCTTGCTCTGAATTCGGTGGTCGTTAATTACCCTACGCTCAAAGGCGGTCCGGTAGTAACAACGAAGGGAGTCTGATTTGGTGGCTTCTGTGCATTTGAGTTCCCCGCGGATGCGCTTGACGGGATGGGCAAACCTCCCTTTTGACTAAGGTCAATTTGGCCGGAAAGCTGTCTTCACAGTCGGTACCGTCGAAGAATTTAGGAGGTTAAGCACCCACTCCTAGTTCGGTGCTATTGCAGCGTCCGGCATGTTCCGACAAACCCGCTTACGAATTAAGTATCTGGACACATTATGGGCAACCGTAATTTTCTCGCGGCGAATAGCCGCGGGCGGTCTGTTTCTCTTTTGGACTGTAAACAACCACAACATTGAAACCAGGAAGAGTAGCTGAACTTATCTCCAGTTGCTAAAGACTTAGCCAGACAGGTTTTGAGCTGGGAATGCCCAGTCAGCACCACCGGAAGGTGGCTCACTGGGACAATTGCAACCCACACCACTACTACTACTACTACTACTACTACTACTACTACTACTACTACTACTACTACTACTACTACTACTACTACTACTACTACTACTACTACTACTACTACTACTACTACTACTACTACTACTACTACTACTACTACTACTACTACTACTACTACTACTACTACTACTACTACTACTACTACTACTACTACTACTACTACTACTACTACTACTACTACTACTACTACTACTACTACTACTACTACTACTACTACTACTACTACTACTACTACTACTACTACTACTACTACTACTACTACTACTACTACTACTACTACTACTACTACTACTACTACTACTACTACTACTACTACTACTACTACTACTACTACTACTACTACTACTACTACTACTACTACTACTACTACTACTACTACTACTACTACTACTACTACTACTACTACTACTACTACTACTACTACTACTACTACTACTACTACTACTACTACTACTACTACTACTACTACTACTACTACTACTACTACTACTACTACTACTACTACTACTACTACTACTACTACTACTACTACTACTACTACTACTACTACTACTACTACTACTACTACTACTACTACTACTACTACTACTACTACTACTACTACTACTACTACTACTACTACTACTACTACTACTACTACTACTACTACTACTACTACTACTACTACTACTACTACTACTACTACTACTACTACTACTACTACTACTACTACTACTACTACTACTACTACTACTACTACTACTACTACTACTACTACTACTACTACTACTACTACTACTACTACTACTACTACTACTACTACTACTACTACTACTACTACTACTACTACTACTACTACTACTACTACTACTACTACTACTACTACTACTACTACTACTACTACTACTACTACTACTACTACTACTACTACTACTACTACTACTACTACTACTACTACTACTACTACTACTACTACTACTACTACTACTACTACTACTACTACTACTACTACTACTACTACTACTACTACTACTACTACTACTACTACTACTACTACTACTACTACTACTACTACTACTACTACTACTACTACTACTACTACTACTACTACTACTACTACTACTACTACTACTACTACTACTACTACTACTACTACTACTACTACTACTACTACTACTACTACTACTACTACTACTACTACTACTACTACTACTACTACTACTACTACTACTACTACTACTACTACTACTACTACTACTACTACTACTACTACTACTACTACTACTACTACTACTACTACTACTACTACTACTACTACTACTACTACTACTACTACTACTACTACTACTACTACTACTACTACTACTACTACTACTACTACTACTACTACTACTACTACTACTACTACTACTACTACTACTACTACTACTACTACTACTACTACTACTACTACTACTACTACTACTACTACTACTACTACTACTACTACTACTACTACTACTACTACTACTACTACTACTACTACTACTACTACTACTACTACTACTACTACTACTACTACTACTACTACTACTACTACTACTACTACTACTACTACTACTACTACTACTACTACTACTACTACTACTACTACTACTACTACTTCTACTACTACTACTAACCTTTCGCGATAGATTTTTCCAATGATTAAAGCGGTTTCACTTGTGGAACTACGGCGAGTATGTGTATACCTCAATTTTAAAAGGGTTTAGATACCTTTGTGATCTCATGGAACATCATGCCCACTTTCGAATGTTGTTTACTCGTTAACAATTATTTCGAAAATGGACCCGGTGCGCACCGAACAGAAACGGTAGATACTGCATGACTCCTTGTCCTAATCCCTTCAAAGTGGTTCATTTTAGTATTTACACTGTTATCAGTATTGGTCAGTGTTTCAAAGCTCAGTGATAGTTCCAACAAGAACGAACATATACAAGGTTGCATTTAATATATGAGTGCACATAGAAAAAAGGTTTACAATCCACACATGTATGTCTGTTCGCAATAAACTGTTGGGCAAGTTACAGCACTCAAATGCCACTGGCTACCCCAGTGTAGTTTCTAGTTATGACTTAAGTAAGCTTCTGTAATTTGATTACCTGTTATCTTACACCTAACGTGGTGAGAGAAAAATAACAGATATATCATTTTCATGGATTACAAGACCGTACTACAATCCCGAATTTTCACTCGCGGGTTTTCGTCCCGTCTCAAACGTTCCTGACAAACCAGTTATCAATTTTTGTACAATATGACATATCGACTTCAATCAGTTTTAAAAGTATAGAGAAAATTTCAGTCAAGATTTAGCCAGAATCCGATTCCCCAGGACTTCCTAAACCTCTTAGCTATGCATCTGTCACGTTATGTCCCAACACGAGTAGGCTAGCATCATATGCTTCATTAGTTAGTAAAAGGTAGATATCGCGTGGGCAACTTTACCACTATACGTCATTGCTTACATAGTTAGTTTAAATTTCTCCGAGTCATACAAAACCGTCTTCCATTTTTGATTTCACCACAATTACGGTTTACACAGGCATTTGTTGGAACTGATCCAACAAAATAAAACCCTGTAAGTTATCACTATCGGCAATCGATCGACAATGAGAATCCAGATTTCAGCACGTTGACTTCGTGTATTATTACCGACTCTGGAAAATAGAGAGTACAGAGAGACACATCAAGCTAGCGAGGCACGGAGCGAGTTGTGATTTTAGCCCCGGGCCGGATGTTACAAAATGGGTAGCCTGACTAAAACAAAAATGGGTACAAAACCAGAATCATCGAAAAAGTACAATGAACGCGACTATCAAAGTATTATTTAGTATAGTCGCTACACATTGAACTTGAAGTTCTATCCGGAGAAAAAACGGTCATTATAAATTGAACCCCTGTTTTTAAATGTTTTTTAAACTGTTAAAGTTGAACTTTTAGAAAAAGTACCCACAGTTAATCTATTGTAAGTAAACAGTAATAATGAGGACATTGAAGTACATCGAATAAATGCCAAAAGCACTAGCTTAGTTATGAAACAGCCTTGCACCATTTTTGCGTAAACAACTCATTATAGGCGCTAATCCACTTTTTCAAGTCTTGTAAATGCGTTCATTGAAATTTTAGAGGTGAAATACACGATCTCCTAACCCTGTAATAAGGCGCGTAACTACAAGGGCCAGCTTAGGTATAACAGCTTGGTACAAAGTGCACATTTTAAAAACCGCTGGTTTTTGAATGCCACAAAAATAGTTGCACTACTGCAATAAGCAATCTGGCAGAGAAGTTTTTATCGCATTGTTTGACGAGAAAATCAATTGAAGTATTGAATTTAGAGATTACCTCCTGTACTGTTTATGTACTTTCCTATTTTTTTTTAAATACGAAGCATCCGAGCTAATAACCACCGTTTTCTAACGGATATTTCTGTTTTTTCCCAACATTTTGGTTGCGTCGTCTAGAATTTCATGTGCCCAATTAATTGTTTGGAGCTCATGAAACAAATAGCCGAGGCTTGAAGCTTTGCTCTGCGTTTTGTTCCACTGGATAAGGTGTTGGAAGAATAGGTGACTCGGTCGGCGAGGCACTGTTATAATCTCGATGGTATACCCGTCAACGTATCTTTAATATTTAAAATTCGCTTTCCTCACTTCCAAACTTCGGCTGACTAAGGTCACATGTATTGTCTTAGCAAAGCCGTGAAACAAACAGGGTCTTAACTTTACACACGGTCAGTGACTGCCCATTATATTAACTAAATCTGAATGATTTTTATATGTGAGTCTATGAATGACCTCGTGTGGACAATTTTTTGTGCTCGTTCACCATTGGCGATATAAACATTCTCTATTACTAGTGAACAGTATGACGAAAATGATAATTCAGAAGAGACCCAATTGCGGAAAATCAAGGTTCTGGCTAAGATTGAACTAGCTAATGTCTTTTAAATCAACAAATCTGCCAAACTGTTTATTGGTAGTACAAGTCAGTTGCCCAACAATGACGTTGGTGGATGTCAATAAGAACTACTTGAAAAATCCTGCCGGGACAGTCGATCCTCTGAGTCATTTGGTAGATTCCATATGAAACATTGTGACAGGTGAGTAACAAAGTTCAATGGTGAAAGTCCGAAGCTCTCAGTGTGGCATTGTGGCTCAGATCGCTCGCTGAGTTTGGACATGCTGATTGTTGCTGGCTAGAATCCAGTCGAGGTACTGATTTTCTACAATTGGGTTTTTCAATATATTAATATTTTCTACAAGTACATATTGTGTGATGAGGAGAGTGGGCTGATATTGCACGACGAATGTCCGAAGAAATTTTGCTGCATCTTCACGAGTGCACACAAGAGACCGTTTATGAAGTAATGTGAGGGATCATATGAACTGGAAGGAAAACCAGTTGTTAGAACTCACCATCATTTTGACTGCCACGGCAATGACGACCTTAGGAACAGCTGTTTTTTGATCCACAACGCAGGTTTGAACATTCGAATAGCAAAAGCACCGGCGAGACGCAGTGTTCAACTGTGTGAGATTGAGTAATAACGTAAAATGACGTTGCTTGACTGCATTGGTTTTACGCCATTAAAACATGACGTTTAATGCCTGGTGCGGACTTCTTTTCTGTGTGACCCTGAGTTCATTTGTTTACGTGATCTATTTTTTGATCCATTTGAAAATATGTTCCATGACAGTGATTGACAACTGTCGTCCAGTCCTGTCTGTGTAACAGGTTCCGTACCTAAATCGATTTTCACGGGTTTCTGGTTTAGTCGAGTACCGGTTGTTTCGCGCAGGGCGGTGGAATCTGAAATCATTTGAAGAGCGCCAACAAGAAAACCGCATAATGTGTTCTCTCGGTAGAACTAACTAGAGGACATCTCTGTAAAGGAAGCGGAGGAATACCGGTTTTGGACACTGTCACGTCAAACTCTTATGACGCGAGTTGTTTCAGTTTTGCAACGAACGGTTTGAGGAGGTATCGGTTTAACTGTGGGGTCGTCGTTGTGGAAACACGACACTTCGTTCGCTGTGCTATTTCAGTTAGTTTCTCATACTGACTTATGAATGATCTGCTGTGTTCACTCGTAAAGATGCACCGCAATTTGTCCCTATATATCAGCCTATTGTCTTTTTCAACTTCCTGATAGAAAAAAAAGCTTATAGTAAAATTTGTATACTTTTACAGTGTACACAGAACGCATGCTAATGCTTCTGAGTGTAGGTGCTTTTGAACTCACAGAACTTTTAGAGAGCAGTGCATTTTCGAGCACTGAGTGACTAGGTAGACCGGATCTAAGGCGACTTACATTATGCGCAAAGTGAGATAATCATTAGAGTTGCTGGCCAAATGTCAGAAATTACCCTCTGTGTTAATGTGTCATATACCGATCGGCTGTTTTCAGGACCGTATCGATCGAATGACTTGTTTTCTCGTTCATCAGTCATTTTTATGACCAGCGCAAACTGAACTGGAAGCAAAAGACGTGTCTGAAAGTTTGCTACAAAATTTATTGAGTAACTTTGATTTCGAATACCTAATCACTAGCGATATTCTATTGGAGATATAAACATGTTGCATACGGACTATGGAAAAGTTGTTCAGTAGCACACCGAGTTAATTAAAGTGCCTCAGCAAACAGTTCTTTACCCATCTGGTTGGCTGCCATAAACTTCACAATTACACAATGTTACCTTACAGTGGCAGGCATCACCCAGATTGTGTCTCATAGAGTTCTGGTCAGAAGTAATCAGGTCACCATGCACAGTGGTTTGGACGCAGATGGTAATATAAACGCTGAACGATTAGGATACGGTACCTTCTGATAAACTAAATTTCAAATAAACCTCTTTGGATACAAAATGATAAATTCTGCGCTCGCTAATTCATGCCAGATAAAGTTAGCTGTGACCTGTGCAGGTGACTCAACTAATTAGTTACGTATTCCTGGAATCACTCTTACGTTTATTCACACATCGCTTACTACCTTTGGTGAAAGTTTCTATTGACTCAGTGCATGATGAAGCCATGTCCGAGCCACGTGCTCCAAGTTGTCGTAGCGTGATGTAAATAAACTTTGTTGTAAGCTACACTACTGTTTCATATTCTCCTTTAGGGTTCCTGCGGTGTACCTCACCCAAGGGATGGCTGTTCCTCACACGTAATGCACTCCATCTATTATGTGAATACAGAAATACATCCCGTTCAATTTTGGTCAGAAATGCTTGACAA
Organism: Paragonimus westermani; assembly: GCA_008508345.1. Taxonomy (NCBI): domain Eukaryota; kingdom Metazoa; phylum Platyhelminthes; class Trematoda; order Plagiorchiida; family Troglotrematidae; genus Paragonimus; species Paragonimus westermani. The sequence goes on along the minus strand of QNGE01001455.1, from coordinate 153,288 downwards.
AACATTACCTGCTATGAATCTGCTTTCACCGCATACCCCGTGTTGAATAACAACATTACTAACCCACTGATATGATTATATTTAGTGAAGTTATAAAATTTGGTGAAATGTGTACCACCCTGAATAATGTGAAAGATCTTATTAACTAAAATGTGCAAAATGAGAAGTTGCGGATTGAAGACAATTAATTTTACACTTCTAACGGAATTTCTGTTTGTCGGATGTGTGGTTTCTTTGAAGGAACCTTTGTATACTCTTCTTTATCGGATTACGTTCCGCTGCTGATGTAAATTATTATCCGGTGAATAACTCACGAATTACAACTAATTTCCGGAACAAGATCCTTGCTAGCTTTTTGATTTGGGAATTCTTTGAACGTCTGGCATGATGTGAACAGGCTGAAGAAATGTGGACAGTGGGAGACTATTCTCTCTTTTAATCGAACAACTGCTTTCATACGGTGTCTGCGTGAAACGTGGTCTAGTCTGAAAGATTGCGCGATGTGTTCCAAGATAAAGCAACTGTTCATATTTAACGTAGTTCTCAATACGCTCTAGGTGGCAGCAATGTGCAGACAACCTAATAGAGTACATTTGTTCTCAGCGTATACATTTCAACAAACGTAAAATTTGCCATAGCAGGAAAAAGCATGCAATCCTAAAAAATGTCAAACTTCAACCAATTTTGAAAAAAACATCCTATTCACATTTCTGACTCGCGTTCAACCGTCTAGGAGTGGGTATGAAGGCCTACGAGACCAAGTGCAGCTTGTTCGGTTTTCACTCAATATGGGTCACTATAAGCTATCTAATGGCTACCTCATGAGTGCTGGAAGGTGCTTCTATTTTTTACACAACTACTTTTCAGTCTTCGGTTTCCTATGAACGCTATAGTGAGGAATTGTGGTGGCATATTTCATTTGTAGAGGTTATAGTAACAACATTGACAATCTCAACGGGCTTCGTTTTAAACCGTGTAAACTCAGATGTAACGGTATATGTATTTCAAGATGAATCTTCCAGACGGAGTAAATGGTGAAAGCACTCTTAATTAGTCTTGAGTGAGCGGCCCATCAATGTCACAACTCTCTGGTTTTTCCGGAGCACGCGACCTTGGGGTTCCACTCAGAATCATGCTCATAACTGTTTAATATACCACTTGCCTTTGCTCCAAGCTTAGTTTTTTGATGGACTCGGATTCATTACTTATGTTAACCGGCTGCTGCTGGCCTTATTCTATATGTTTGAGATCGAGTACACGTGAAAAACCCTTTATCATATTAATGTGACATTGAAGTAATGAGTGGCCGACTTGACGGATACCATTCATCTCATGACTACATTGGACTTGCCAAGACCGTGTGGATCGGAGTATTAATTTAAGTAAATTTGATTGCTGCTAAATAGTTGAGCCTTCTGATATAGACCGACTCACTCCCATCCACATTTAGCCCCGATCATAATTTGATAGATGTTTCGGCTAGCTACGTTAGAAAAATAGCGCTAGACCCGAGTTTTGCTCCCAAATCCAGCTCATGCTACACATATGCCTCAATGGTGCGTCTTGGCTAAAGGAAATATTGATTCTGTACATGAAGCTGCAATCCATAGTGAATATTGTGGAGATTGTGTGGACTAACGGTCTTCCGGGGCTCACTGTCTGACCGAACTCCCACCCGTGGAAGAACATTAGGCAAACGAAAAGTTTGCGGACACCAACACTGCAAGCTGGTAATGCAGCAGATCATGTTCATTCATTCGACGGTGTGCAAATGCTTGTGCAAAAAAGGTGGTCTCTCCAACTTAATTGATATTCATGCGGTTGGTAGTCTGGCGGATGGGAACCTTGGGTCTTAACACTCCGGCAGGCGATTCGAATCCCAGTCCCGTTATTCAATCTTACCGAGTCCAAACTAGAAACTGAACGTGAGTGTCCAAGGACGCCTCGATCATTTCCCTGGTTTACTGTCTGTAACCGTTTGTACTTTTTTATGATTACTTGTGGTTGTCACGAACAGCGCAAAAGCATTAATCCTTCAGCATGAGTAACTGATAACTGCTTTACTCGGAAGTGACGGCGAAGTTTTTAATAGTATTAGTTTGCACATCATGTGTGTCATAAAGTTTATATACGGTCCTAAACTGAACTTAGAGTGAAATTAAATACGTGTTAACAACACCTCCGTGAGCAAAAATCGAGCTATCTTCTCTTTGCCATTACATTTTGGTGAAAGAAACGGACTCACAAGTGGAAGGGATACAGCACTTGCTGTCTGCATTTGTTTCGTAGTTTGTTCTAAACTGAACTGGCAACACTCATTCAAAGTTATTAAACGATTAGTTTGTGGTTAACTTATCAAAAAGTAACCCACTGTAGTCGAGGTTTTCAAGAACAACTGTGACAAACGACCAATGGTTGAAGTGATCGCTAACCTTCTAGCTGATAAGCGCGGTCGTCCGACTGCTTAAGCACGTGTAGGTGCATGCATAGTGTTTTCCAAAACATGGCTGCAAAAGGGAACATTAAAAACGATTTTTCGCAACAAAATAAAGTCACATTTTGACCTACTGACTGCATTTAAAAACGGATGACCGGCTCTGATACACAGACACCGATCACAAAGAAGGTTGGAATAGACTAAATTAGTTTACTGATAAGACAACGGATATCTCGATAAAAATGTGGAGGGCAAATGAGGTTCCCTTTATTTTCAACGAAAATGTATGCGAATTACCACGTTTAACATTAATTGCGGACATTGAAAATGGCTCACGGGAAAGATTTCATCCAATAGAAGCGTTTATACACTGCAGCATTTTTGGTTCGAAGTAACTGTGAAGTACAAATGTGAATAGTCTAAGATCCCGGTATAGCTTCGTTGTTCATCTGGTAAAGCAAATGCGGTTCTTCTTACTGACTTGAACCTTGACAAACACAGGAATTTTGACACTTGGATCTCTTCATAATCGTCAAATCTGTAGTCGTGTCTGTCAACATTTGTTCTCAGAAGCGTTCAACTTTTCCCTGATAGTTCATTTTTGAACTTGCTGATTGGAAATAGAGCGACTTCAAAACTAACTGACTGAATGACACGAGATAATCTAACCCTTTGCTGTGTTGTAAAGCCTAACTAAGCATGCCTTTGGTTAGAAAAGGCTGGTTTAGTTATTTCTATCATGATGAACACAACACCGAGCATTAATAATCGCAGCGAAAAGTGCGGTTACTTCCCTGCTCACTCTTGTAATTACGCTACAGCATAGGCAGAGCTATAACTTATCAGTTGCTGTAGTCATGAAAATCATGTTTATCATTGGCTCTCAGTCATTTTCTAAACCTTTGTTATTAACGCCAATACTAGTGCTACTAATAATAACAGTATTAGTGAAATTATATTACTAATGAGTAGTGTGGCAGATTTATGATTTTAAATGGGACCCAACTGTGAAAAGTCAGGGCTTCGGCTGGGTCTTATCTAGTGGTCTCATCGGTGAAACGGGTGGGTAACAGAGTTCAAACAAGCATTAGGGAAGTATACCACCACAAGATTCAACCGCGTGCGAACATGCAAGTACGTAAGCTTAAACGAAGAGTTAAAGGGTTAATGTTTGCTTTGAATTGGGTTTTGTGCTTCAAAGGATTGGCCTGCGTCCATGTAAACCTTACAAATAGACTGAACTGGAATCGAAAGTAACCGTGAAAACACAAGGAATTCGGTTTTCGAGTACGAACAGAAAACGAAGATTAAACGGTATTCATAATTAGATGTGGCTGATCGTTTGCCCAATGTGAGGTCATTCACACAGTGTTCAACACGGTTGTCTGGTGGATAAATGGTCGAAGCACTAATGGCGACTGTGACAAGGATGTGCACTATTGACGAGCTCCAGCAGGAGAGAAACCCGAGTATGATGCTTTTCGAAGGGGGTGTAACTGAAAGATTTGTGAGGATGTGCCAGTCACGATTATTTGTGAGCCGTGTGCAACTTACATAACATACCAATAAAAAGGATGATGTGTGGAGTGAAAATTCGCACCGGAATATTTCATACTTATTGCTATGGCTCGGGTTAAGATTCATTCATTCATTACCACTGACTATCGTGATCATTACAGGTTCAAATAAACCCTAATGTCATTAAATGGAAAATGGGCGGCAGCTATACATTCATCTACGCTGTGTAAAACGCTCTTCCAAATTAACGAAACAAAACTGGTTTTGTCTGCAGCATCAGCTAGTCGACGGAAACCGAAAGAGGCTAGCGTAAGCTAGCAGCCATAGTATGTTAGGAGACTAGGAGTTAATTCACTCATCCACAGATTGAGTATGCCCCAAAACAGGATAGTCAAAATCAGTTGTGTTGCTTGGAAATGTGTTCACTCGTTTACTTGTTGAACGCGAGTGGATAGGATAAGGTAACAAGCAAACAAGAGAGGAAAGTGCGAGTCTGATCAAGCAAAACGACTCGCTATTGAACAATGTCACAAAGAACGACTACGCGTATCCCAAAGTGGTTGTTTCAAAGCATGACGTACTAGGGCATACATGTAACCTGGTTGACAACATCGTCCGCTGTTAAACGTCAGTCGTCAAATAATCATTCGTTCGGACTTGCTAGATGTTTTAGATAGCTTTTAATTGAGCCAACTTGCAGATTAGTGGGATTATTGGAGGTGATATTTACCAAACATCGGTCATCTAGTGATGTTCATCCAAATGCTATTGATGCTACTGAAGACGTTGTTTCACCGAGGCGGTGATTAGGTCATTCTTGATTGTGTTAGTCCCCGTTTCACTCTGTTTGTGTATCATAACTTCTGGTCCCTGATCAGCTAGGGTTAACCAAGTGGTGTGCGTGCACCGTTTGGGTACTAATCATGTGGCCATTTTGGCCGACATGTACAACAAGTTAGAAAGTTCGAGGAAACTGATTTGGTTCAACTTACCTTCTATCGAGACTACAAAAATGTAGTCAACAGCGACAAATTGAAGCACTTTCTCACAAGCTAGAATAGACTTTTCTTAGGAGAAGGTTATGTCAGTTGATGAATAACGAGGAAGTGTCTTTTGAAATTCGAAACCTCAAATGACTACAAACATTGTAACCATATTTTTTAACAAAAAGATTCGCAGTAGTCTTACGCGAAATAAACGTGCAGTCTAAAGTGTTTGGGTACAAGTGAAGAATGGTTTGGTTGTGATTTCAAGCACGGATGTTAGATTTCAGAAACTCGTTGGTTAAGCATGACCATAAATCTGCAGTTGCACTTCCTCCTACCCCCTTGTTAAGCGGGGTGACTGATATGAATCATGGTATATAAAAGTTTATCAAGTGTATACACACAAAACTTCGAAAAATTAGTCGCCAATTTATTGATATGGTGCTCAGATGTGTTTCCTGCATCTCAAAGAAATTTGAATTATGGTGTCTGGACTGTTCTGAAAAATTCGGCTTACATATACCGCATTGCAATATAGCCAACAACACAGCGCTCAGAACACATATTCTAACCGTTACAGGATACGATATCTTTGAGTGAACTCATACAGTACCTGAATAGTTGTATCGCAGAAGCAATCTCACCGCATAAACTGACTGATCCATTATTTCAAGGGATAAAAATTCAACGACAGATCATTCACTGAATGACGTGTTAATTGCATTTTTTTCAGTGTAGTTCACTAGTGTGTGTGTTGTGACATCAGTCGGTAAACATGATTACAAAAAGCATCACTTTTTACGGTTTAGCTACGAAGTGTGCTTTCGAAGTGTGCCAAATGTTGCGGTGAGACATAGAGTTAACACAGATTTGCTTTCAAACCGTTAATAGAAGTAGCTCAAAGTTTTATTAATCAAACTAATCTCAATGTACCATGATTTTTTATCTCAGCTGAGCACTTTTGATTCCAAAGAAAGCACCGCACAAGTGAGCATCTTTGAACCGGAATTTAATGTACACTACAGCTTCAGGTATTTGACGACTGGTGCGTTGGTGGAGAATGTTGACTTCAATACTACCTGTAGCATCCTTGAAATCTATTAATAAAGCAGCAGGACTTCTTGCAAGCCTAAAACGTATAAACGGAAAATACCACAACCACAAAAATACTGTGATTGACAGAATCAGTTTTCCCAAAGTGCATGATTTCTCAATCTTGATGGCGCGCGTTACATTGAACACTCGATTGATCTATTTGAAAGGCATCTCAAACATGGACCCATTGTCCTTAAGGAGAATATATAACCGAAAAACAGTAGAAGCTAAGCGGTGTTCTTGCCAATCGGAAAAGTTTTGGTCAGACTGAAAGTCGGTTCTCTACTTTCTAATCTTGTCAGCCCAGGTCGCTTGAATTCGGTTGTCATCTGCTATGGTGATATCAGCTGTCAAGTTTTGTTGTCAAAACCCGCAGTCGAGGTTAGTACTGGTAGCTCTCTATAAACTGTATATCTGAGACTAAGTAATCTTTGACAGGCTACTGCTAACGCGGTTGTGGCAAGCACAACTCGTGTGGTGTGCGATCAAACCCGGTTGAAGAATATAGCCGAAAGTTACTGACTGACTGAAGTTACCATGAGAGGGAACTGAATAATCACTCTGATCAACTCGAGACTCCCTGATATTATTCGGTAAGGGATTTTTCGGAGCTGGATAGAGCGAATAGAGATTCTGAGTAAAGCTGCTAACGATCGGGAAGCAGACAACAGGCCACTATCCAAGGAGAACGACCGCCAAACGGAGGACAGAGTTTATCTATCTACGCTGCTTAAGCTTCTTTCTTGGTTGTCGCCGCCAGGCCCTGGAAGTAAATCAGGACATTAAATTCCTTTATGACTGGGTCAAAAAGATTCATGTTTGGCTATGGTCATGAGAACTGGACCTTAAGTGGAGAGCGGTTCGAAGTGGGAATAATGGTTGATAATTTAGAAATACCCAGACCAGTCAGACGAATTGTGTTATGAGTGTAGGTGGTTCGAGTGTCGTTGGGAAGGCAGAGGCAGTGCTGGCCAAACTGGCGGATTGTGAAGCTAATAATGTGGTGATGTATGTCAAGAGAATACTAACGAGTTATTCATCTCGGGAATCAGGTATTGTCTCAGTGGGTATACGCGCCGATGCTGCTTGGGTAATTCCATATATTATCATAGGAATTTGCAAACGGTGATTATTGGAAATTCTACCTATTTACATCAGTGAGAGATTCAGAAAAATCACACTAGCAAAGACACTCAGTGAAGGGATACAGTCGTGTTGTGTTTATGGCCACCGCAAATGACTGTCAGCTTGGTCTTTCGAGTGTCGACACCCAGTTTGATTAGTTCCGGAGCACTGGATCAAGCTGAGAGCTTTTCGAGAGATGCGTTGGATTCTTCGTCAGCAGGATCAGATCACCAGCGTAGGCAAAACTGCTGATCAAGGAATTGGGAAACTAGGAGCCAAGCTGTGATCACGGTAGTGAAGGAACTTGGTCTATTGTCATGGTCAACAGCAGATGCGGAGATTAGCCACCAGTGCAAGCACAGCGGTTGGACAAAAGGACGTAGCCTTCGGGCATGGCAAACGAGTTGCAAACACAATCAGCATCGCAGTACAGCGGAGGCGCAGGAACATCGAAAGCCTAGGGTGAGCTGATGATCGAGTCTGGTTTACTGGATTCGATCGATTTGGATCATCATAAAGGCTGCAGAGAGACTGGATGATGCTGTGCTGGAGTTCCAAAGCAGATCGTGAATGAACGAAATCCCTATCAGGAAGTCATTTTGATGCAGAAATGCAAATCCGAAGGGAGGCGGTTGCAGGCGTGCGTTCCAACGGCGATCCAGTGTCTCGCGGGAACAACGTATCAACATTGAAAATACGACAGTGGGTCTCAGATTGCCCAGAATGTTTTGGTTATTCACTTTGGGGTAGGGATGACGCACTTATTTAACCAAAATGGATCAAAGGATCCGGCCCGAAACAACTGCATTAGTGCCTTTTCATTGGTTGGGAGTAATTTGCCAAAACCAGAAGTGGAGTTTCTCACGCATTTCAGAGTGCGAGGCATTTATACACCAGTGATCTAGTGAACCAAGAACCAGTATGGAAGCAGAATCTTGCGAGATGGTCGTGTATTCACGTCCGGTTGAGCCGAAAGCATCTCAAACCATAGCTCTCTGTAGTTATCCGGGAGATCAAGCTCAATTTTCCGACAAAATATGTAGAAGCAGCGTTTTTCTTCTGCTGGTGATAGTGTCCTTGAGCAGATGCATATGTGACCTTCCATAACTGCCTTACGCTGGTGCTGACTCTCATTACAACAACACTGTTCGGCCTAGTGAATTCTAGCCGAGCGTGCAAAAACGGTTAGGAAGGATGTATATCCAATAGTGGATATTGCGTGTACCACGGTGAATATTCTTGCATGGATACGACGGGCGAGTACAAGCAGTTCAGCGAAGTGCATGAGAACGTAACTGTTAGAATCAAGTTTTGATCAACACAGTTTGAATCAAGCGGCTATACGATCAACAGTATTCAGCTAGTTGAGGCGCCACATTCTATATAACGTTTGGTTATACAGGGACGGTTGCGTTGGCAGCAGCAGACAAGATTCTCTACAAGCTCATTGATTACATAAACACTTCCAACCTTTTTCGGGCAAGTGGCTGAGAAATGTGAGTGAAGCTGACCGCAAATTTTACTCCTAGTGATAAGTCTAGAAGGACAGGTCAACCCATATTGAGACCAGTTAGACCCCTCGGTTTTCACGTACCTATGTCTGCTTTGGTTGCTTTCGACGGGATGCACAAACCTCGTGATTGTCTAAGATCAATCTTGTATAGGAATTCTCTTTGCAGCCAGAACGGTCAAAGGTTGTGATGGGTTGAGGGTCCACATTCTGTTTTTCTCCATCCACCTATCGGTACATGCGAACGTGCTGACAAAATCAGCCTAACGTTTGCATACTTAAACACGATAACTTAGGGGACTGAGCCGCTCATACTTCGTGTGCTGGCGAACAGCAATGAGAAGGCTCTGACGGAAGTTGCGTTTTCTCATTCGATCGCAACCAGTAAACTGAAACCAAGTGAAGTAGCTCATCTCATCTTGAGGTGCTGAAATCTTAGCCGGTCATGGTTTACACTGAGATTGCCTGGTCCACTCGGGGAGGTGGTTCAGCGCGTCGACCAAACTGTTCATCTATAACATGACATAAAATTAGAGGTACTACGTTATCAGCTAGAAGAATACAACCGACAAATCACATGGACATAGAGGTGATCAAATTTCTGTCTATCAGTGCTTTCTGGGTAGAAAAGAGCATTAGTCCTAACAGAAAAATAGCTCTACCATATCTTACTATTCTATGGAGTGAACTGGAAAGAAGAGTGATATCTCGCGATGAGCGTAAAGCCCGGCTTAATAAGTGGTTCTCCAACATTTGGCTTATTGACTCGTTAGTGTCTTGAGTGATTGGTGATTACACTCCGTTTTTCATATAGACACTGAGAACCGAAAATTGGCCAATAAACTCAGTAACTAATGCAATCTTGTGTGACGAATTAGCTTGACACAGGCCAACGACGATAAAGGCTAACTGGAAGATAGATGGTTGAGGCAAGTTAAAGTATTTACCAACAAAAGTTGAATTATATTTGGAAAAACGGACGATTTTGCCAGCCTACTTAGAAGCTTAGTAGATGACTCGAATTTTAGCTTTTCTCAGGGTGCAGTAGCAGCGCACAGGCAAGTTTAGATCTTCAACTGAAGTCCGGCGCTCGTATTACGAAGTGAGCGCAGGTGTGTTTGAAATTAAAAGAATTAAATAAAATAACGTGCTTTTAAATTTGGCTGAACAGTGTTAAAAGTGCCACCGTCATATTGACAAAAGTCTCATGTGCATCCCAGAAAGCCATTGCAAAATTCATATAGAGTGATTTGGATGAACCATGTATTTACTCATAAGGTGGACGATAGTTTCATGGTTACCTTCAGAGCAACAAAGAAACAGGATGTAAAGATGTCAATTTTTCAGCCATTAGGAAGTATTTTTATTATGGATTAGCCGAAGTGTGGTCGCTGCGTTAAGGGGCTATGCACAAAAGTGTGACGGGTTCATTCGACAATTGGGCCGGATGAGCTGGCTTGTAAGTGCATAAGAATGTCCGTTGGTGAACTTTTCAGTAACAATGGATTTTACTGGTGACGCAGGTTCTTGAGCTAGAGCTCCAGACTGTCATTAACTTACTGTTGAATTAATAATCCAATTTTGTGGCCGGAATATCCGTGCGTTTCGGTTAGTTGCTTGCGATGAATTGCGATCAAGACTGTATATCTCTTCAGCTTTTTATTATTGAATTGATTCACTTGAACATAAGACTGTTAACCAGTTATGCATGTTGTTGGATCCACTAACTTCGGAGAAGTTCTATAGCACAAGTAAACTCTTCAAATCAAATTGGATACTGCGGTGTTCTTACGTAACTATTATCTGATCTCTGATGAGTAGTCAGGGATGTGGTTTATTTTCAAGTTGAACATCACCCACATTTGATTGCAGTTTTCACAATCATATAGACTTTCCATCCAGCCTCTTTCGAAAAGAAGCATTAGAATCGAGTTTCACTCTCATTAGAGCTCATCAGTAGTGCATATCCTTGCCACGGCCGGGATTTGAACTCTGGCCACACGTTCCTGAGACAGCCGTATAGACAACTGCTCCATTGACCTCGCATTAGGCACGACCGAATTATCAAATCTGAACGCTCAACCGCTCTCGCTTGTGAACAGTCTGACATGTCTGTTGTGGTTGAGTTCAGTGGCCGAGTTAAAGGGCAGTTCTGCATCGGAAATTTAGATTAAGAACGTCAACCTAATCGCCCTTGCACTCATTGGAGTTGAGTAGTAAACTGTGCAAGTATGATAATTATTCTGCACTGACAGGCATATGGGGAATTGTCTATTTGAAGCTGAGGTGCTAAGGTCCGTAGGTTTATGGTGAAGTTCACGATTCATTTGGTAAACAAAGCAAATTAAAGTCATTTTATTTCACTGGTGGTGTGAATTCTAATAATGCTGTTTTCTCAGGCAACCGCTTAAAGAGTGGGTCTTTTGTGGCGTGCAAACTCTAAGTCGTATCGAGACTGTTGTGGTTATTTCCGGAGATCATTTCAAACCACTTTTGTCTAGGCTGTGATTAAACGTGCACTCGCGAAACGAGCCCAGTGAAGCTAATGATACTTAGGTTGCGGGGTCACAACCACAAACGGTTGCATCGTAGCATATATGCGTATAAATTTCACAAGTTAGGTACGATCACAATGTTATTGTTCTAGCACTTCTATGTGTCTACAGTATTCAAACTTTCAAACCTTCACTTTTCTCTGTACTTGAATGGTGTCTGGCGGCTCCGGTAAGAATCAATTTAATCGTAGCTGTGAAATTTGCAGCCACCGGTAGGTACCTATAAACAGTACGAAATCTCACATAAGGATAGTAGGGAATGTTCTACTTTCCCTTCTCTTCTGAGATGTCTAACTTCACAAACAGCCAACCACTGAAAACGAACGTAAAAGCTTTTCGAACTTACACTGAACTGTTGGAGCATTCGTTGCAGCTGTCTAAAGATGGATCTCCAAGAGTATAAGGCCCGAGAATAATTCTCAGCTTGAGAGAGATCACCAACGATAAGTCAAGTCTAGGCACATAAAGAAACTTGGAGGGCGATATAGTATCTACTCGTAAAACCGTCAACACAACAGTTCAACCCCATAGTAGACCTCTTTGCTTTGTTAAGGGAGAATGGCTCAAGCGGTCGTTCTCTGAAACCGGAATAGACATGCTATTACGTGAGAAATATTCTATCAGTTAAGATCTGTCAAGCTTACAACACAATTCCGGATTCCTCGGTCAAAGCTAGATTTGCTGTGATTAACGTAGCCCTATACCACCGAAACAGAAGAAATAATTAGCATCGCACGAGTCCTGCAAGAGCTACTCATGTGCTTGACGTAACATGTTACATCGTTTGGATCTCTTTCAGAATACCACTTATACCTCCTTCAGCAACCAATACTTTCTTGCATGCATACTGACAATTTTTCAAAAAGAGTTTCTTATGCTAAGTGCTTCCGACATTTTTATTTCACTGATGAACAGTCCAAAACGGTGTAATTCCGAACGAGCACAAAAATAGAGGCGCACATTCAAGGATCTTCCTTTCCTTTGTGGAAGCATTTGAACTCATGGAACGATAAGAGGACAATAGCTGGGTAGAAAATAGCGGTGTGAACTAAATCACTGTGGACTGGTGATAAATGTGAGCAAGAGGGACTAAGCTTCTCCCGTTGTTCCCTGGTGAAAAGTACAAACCAGCCGTCCGTTAGACTGAAAACTGGTCGACGATAATCACACCGGAATGGAACAAGAGCTGAATGATGCACGTTCGTGCCCACAATTTTAGTTTTAAATTCCAGCTCGCCACAACACCAGTTTGCGCCAGTTGTTCACTTTTAGCCCACTGATAGCAAAGGGCCTGTGCTACCCCAAATGAAATAGGATGAGGCTGTTGCAACTATCTTTTGAGTCGTCGTTCAGAAAACCACGGAATATTATTTGGCCGTATTCTAGACTTTCTCCTAATGAGTGACCAAGGTAACCAGACCAAAAATGGTGGTATTCGAAAAGGTATACGCGTAAACTTATTACAAACGTACTTATGTAACATTTGTACCTACGTGTAGATCATACTGGAAGTAGTCGGCAAAGCGCGACTATCCTGTTTCGTTTGCACTTGTACGAAGAACTTTCAGAAGAAAATTGTTATTAGTATCCGCATATCTAACTATCGATTAATCGAATGTCAGTGTACTTATCACTGAGTGTTAACCATCGGTCTGTCTTTCAGGTGTCTGCTAAATTGATTGTCAGTTGCGTCAAACTTTGGACATTTTGACCATCCTGGCACAACACTGTCACCAGGCGATCGTTGCAGTCCTGGAACAAACTTAAGGAGTGCATATAACGAGTGTTACCTGGCACGCAATCAGATGTCCATAGTTCACTGAAATAGTGACATCCACGTCTGCTTAAAGAGCGTGGTGCCGATCTACTGTCATTCGGACCAACACACTCTAGTGCATCAGCTACAAGCAATGGTTACTAGTTTTATTACTGTTTAATGCTTGGTAGAGGTTCGTTTGAATGTTGACCTTCTAGGCTTGTAACATCAGGTTCATTCAGGCTCAAATTTGATTACATATGAGTCCACTTTGAAAGTGCGTAAGAACTGTCGTGAAGTAACCCTCAGTGACTCACTCACGGTGAGATCTCGGTAAATGGTGGAAGCTTTATTTCTCTATATAATCTAGGCACTCGAGTGCATGGACGTCCGTTGCCGTGTTCACAATTAGGTGACGTGCATTCTAAGGAAAGGTAATCGTTGTCCAGTGATACCGGGGCTTTCAGTTGTGCACTGGTGAATGTTACTATGCACATTTGTATAAACTAGGTGAATCGTGTCATATTAAGCGGCAGTACCCAATTATACTGTTTTTAGGTCTAGAATTTTACACGATTATTAATTTCTTCTCTGTTACTTTCAGTCTTACTGTTCAGATGAACTGTGTCTCCGACGCAAGGATACGGTAAGGTTATCCGATGAGAACTTTGTTCTAGCAATCCATGCGGTTCACCTATGGTTGTAGACGAATAAGTGAACTGAATAATTAAGGCCTAGAAAAGATGAAGATCATTTGTGAGAAATTAATGTGAACTGACAACTCATCAAACATAGCAAGGGTGCTACTCATTATGCAACTCGGTTTGAGTAACAACGACATTCTAGGTTGCTCGTAAGGATTGTCACAAACTGTCCTCTTCTGGAGGCTAATCAGTTTCGCCTTTTGATCGTACTGATCTGACATATTAGTTAGTCTTATTTAGATAAGCTTGTGCACCCGTTTACCACTGCGAAAGCAGACGAAGTATCTACATCTGTTCCCAGAGTTGAAAAACCTCGTGGTCTTTGTTGATTCAGCCACACTCTAGGCAGTGACCTATTGTGTGCTGTGTTTACCATGGGTCCAAACGAAGATGTGCCTACAGACAAAAGCAAAGTGAGTTTTAGCTCGCAACCACAAATCAATTAATGGCGAGGTCTTTGTTGTATTCTTAATCTAGCTGAAACTCACGCACCTATGCTGTTACGGGCAGTAACTTAATGACTTCTGATGAGCCAGCGATACTGACAAGCCACCACCTAGCGGCTACACGGGAAAGTATATGCTACTGTTCGGAGTACAGTTGCAATCTTATCGACCATAAAACTGGTTTTTCTGCAAAGTGCACATGTTAGTATGTTAGTTTAGTTCAGACAACAAAGAAAGTTTGCACAGTACAATTTGAACAAAACTGACATAATGGTCGGCCAAACCAAGCTTCTAGTGTAGTGAGGACGGACGATAACACTATTCAGTAGTGAGGCGACAGCATGGATCGAAACGGTCGTGGGAAAAATACGGCAGAGTTACGAGATGGATCATCGGAGCAGCATCACAGAATGGTTTTTGTTACTTGAAGGAACTGAGCATTGGCATCCATATTGACTGATACGTCCTGACACCAGTATTGTCCGCAAATGAGTGTTTTTGTTCGTAGTCCGGTTTAGACGCATAACCGGTGTACTGGTTTCCCTGGATAAACAACCTTTGCGCCATCTGCGTTCTCGGTTCACAACAATGGCTGCCGTGACCGGGATACGAGAATGAAGATCTCGTGGCCGCAGCCGTTTGAGGACGGGGATGTTTGAAGTTTCCTGGAGCATTTCGAAGATGTGGAGGAGGCGGTCAGATTGAAGGCGGACTGGGCGAAGCTGGCGGCCCTGCGGATGCTTCTCAAGAGCAGGGCGAAGGCGGCGCTGGGTGTGGCTCAAAAGGGCCCTGCGAAGCCGGATTGGGCCATCGGGAAAGAGGCGCTCATCGCCTAATTCGACAGCCTCGCCGACCGTCAGAAGGCAATCAGGCGATTCAAGGGCGCCCGGCTTGGACCAGGAGGAGACGCTCTAGTTTACGCCATGTCCATGGGGGCAGCGTTTTCAAGATCCCTGCCCCATTTGGACCAAGACTCAGAACAACACCTGCTGACGGAACAGTTCTTAGAGGGAATGTCATCAACAGTCTGGAATCAGCTCAGGGTTGCTCCCATCGCACATCCCATGACGCTAGAACAGTTGGCCGATGCAGCTCGACAACTGCTGACAGAAAATTCCGCGACAATCGACGAGGTGGAGGGAAGCAAACAAAGTGAACTCAGTGACCTTCGAGGAGCAGTGGAAAAATTGACTCAGGAAGTTGCGGCTTCGAAAGTGAAAAGGGAGGAGAATCGTGGGGACGTTCGTTAGAGATGCGGAAGATGTGGACACTGGCGGTGATTTCGCCTCTTCGGCAAAAAGATCGTACTTAACTAAACGTTTAGTCGGTCGTCCTTTCTTTGGCTAGGTGGGAAGTCAGTAGTACCTTGGAAGACTGTTTGATTGACGCTGGGGCCGCGATTTCACTGATTGGGACAAGAGCAGGAAAGATTGCGCAGCCGTGTGTAATGATAGTTCGAACGGTCGGTGGGTTTACTCTCAAAGTTGATGGCCTGGCAGTATATGGTGCCCGAATCGACGGTCACGTTGCCAGCTGATCTTTGTGTCATCCACTTTCTCGGTTCACAACAGGAGTTGTTCATTTCACTAGTGGAATGCTTCTGAACCATTCTAGAGATTGAAAACGTTTGCCGCATATCCTTTCTAGGGACTACACTGGTGCAGGTAGCAAAAACTGGTCATCGAGAGTGTTGGTCTGCCTGAGTAGGAAGAGGTTGCGTTTCTGCTTAACTACATTTTCACTAACTTTCACCTATTTTGATGAAGGTGTGAAAGGCAACACAGTTCGCAAGTTTGGTAAAAACATTTGATACTTCATTGGTTTAAAACGACGAGTACACATTATCTGTTGTAAGTCATATAGAACGGGTAAGATGTGGTCATTTTGATGCACGCGGACAGATACGGAATATGGCCTACTTCCAACTACAACTTGAGAAGAACGTTGTCGTCACATCGTTGATGTTCTCTGCTCCACTGACATTGATGAAAGTCTTCAATGTTCACCTTGAACTTCGCGCGAGAACTTCTGTGTAACAGTGTGACATTTTTATTTCATCTGTCGAAATCTGCACGCTACAATATAACAGCCTACTGTTGTCACCATCTTTGTCAACGGTAATATCTGACGAATCCAAAATGTGTACAGTCGGATTGAAATCTGTTTTTGGTGATCGGATCAAAATTGTCACCTTCTTGAGGTCCAATAGTCTTTTACCGTGAAACTTGTAACACCACGTTTTCCCTGCCAGGTCCAGCCATTAGAGTGACCAGCTGAGTGTAACAGGTAGCTTTTTCTAACACAGTAGAACGCGCTTCACCAGTTACCGTGATTCTAAGATTTACCACACATAGATCCAACGTCGTCTTCAGCATCATTCTGGGTAGAGATTGTCATCAGCCAGTTATCAGTAATTCGCTACATTCTGATACGATCATAATGAATTTGCAGATCAGTGTTTGATTGGTATGCCCAGATCACACTGGTTTACTAATACAGAAATCAAGCTTGGTGCGGCCAACTCCACAAAAATGGTACTTGTTTATGTTTCTCCGATAACATCAGAACACCGGGCGAACACATTCCTCTCATTGCAGTCCAACGAATCGTTCTTCCTAAAAAGACAATGGAGGAAACGTTGTAAACAGCTTGGACGCCGGTTTCCTTCAAAAAGCTGTAGTAAGCAGTATTCGTTTAGTTCTACAGTAGTTTGTCTGTTCGCTTTTCATCTTAATTCTTAGATTTCTGGTTGCACCCTGTCGTGATTCGAGATGCAAACTCTGAATATATCATCAACTGTTAATCCCGGTTACGACTATGAGACACATTGATGCAAACATCCAGCGAAAAACGGAAGTATCACATAACTCTGCTATTTTATGGTAATTGGGGACCAAATATCAGACGACAAAGATGGCGGACCTCGGAGGTACGGAAGGCATGCCGTGTGTGTGGCAGAATTACGCAAGTAACACAAATTAGGCGTCTGCTGTGGCCACAAATCGACGTATGGCTGCAGTAAGCTGTTACTGACAAGTCAGTCAGGTACACAATTCACCTGATTAAAGCCACGTATGTTGGTGCTTGTGAACATTTGATTTTTGTTGTTAACGGGAGTATAATTACAACTTAGTGATTCCCCAGGCTCGTAATTTCTGACCAGCTTGAGTTTAGGAAAGCTCTGAAGACTATCCATGTGATTTTGTCTCAAGTTATCTTTACGGCGTGCAATGTACACAACTATCAGTACCTTGAGGATGGTGGAAAGAAGTGCTATGATTTTCAGCTTTTGACAAGGGACTGTCTGTATATGAACGATTGGTCGTTAATTTCATGAGTACATTAGTGTCATGATCAATAAACCAGCTTACGAGTACGTGAGCATAGATACAGTTCTCTTCGGAGTGTAAAGATATTAACTGTTGACAAATTCATACGAGAGATAAATCCCAGCCCAACACAGATTGCTTGTCTGAATACAACATTTGCACTGGATCACGAGTGCTGGCTAACCAATATTACGGGAACACAAGTGGCAAACTACTAGGCATTAGGTGGAGCAAGCTGTACAACTACGGATTTATTGCATATTGGTTCCCCAGACACGAGGTTAGCGAAATAATTCACGTAAAACCAATGATTTCACAGAACGTAAAAATATCCTGCCACTGACAAAACGGGACCTTCGCCTTTCATTGTGCGTTTGTCGCAGTTAATTTGGTGCAGATCGCACCAGTGAACCGAAATTGAGTAACTAAACAATCTCATACGATTATCCACTGTCGAAAGGTGTATAGACTCTTCAAATTTCTAAGACAATACTTTACTGGATAATCTAATATAAATTGCTATTCTTTAACGGTTTCATGGTTTGCAACCAGCAACTGTAATGAAAGTGAAGAAATCGGCTAAACTGGACTCAGATCTCTGAGGACTTTGGTAGCCTTATTTTATCAAGAACATTACGATTCCCACTCATCTTCATTTCGGTCAGGGAATTTTCTCAACAGGCAACTATGAACGTAAGCTTGAATGAACCTGAGAGAATAGAAAACTTCCTGTAGTTTGATATGAACCTCATAACAGACAGTTTCCAGGGTAAACTTGTGGAATGCACACAAAGCATTGTGAGCTTAAAAAGTTCGATATGCTGAGTTGTGGGAGGTTGTGTTCATTGTTAGAAGTATGAACGGGAAACAAACAGACTGCAGTCTTCAGAAAGTAAGAAATTCAAGCTTATCGTTGTTGTAGAACTTACGTTGTTACTACTAGCAGCACAAAACACGGTCTGGATTTAAGTGATAAAACAATAGGTTTTTATTAAGTTAAGCAGAAGTGAAAATTAGCCTTAAAATTGGGATGTATCTGTGTAAAGATATTTTGGCCAGACCTCGAGATAATGTTATTCAGCGGATCATTAGTAATTCGGTTACTGTATGAAATTAGCCTGTCTAAGTTCGAACATGATGTACGAATTCTCACCTGAATATCGTGCACGGATAATACATATTATTTTCAGTAACGTCACTTGTACTGTAGTTCAGCCCCCAAAAACTTATTAGAGAGCATCCGTTGAAGGTGAAACAATGAAAAAACTGGGACGTTTTACTTTCTGAGCATTCTGAGGGTGCACGCGTCGCTTTGTTCAACTAGGTAGACTATGTTAACAAAATGAGTAACACACTAGAAGATTAGGCCATGTTTTAGAAAATGAAAGTTGAAAAATCTAAAACAACTCAATCAGAAAAGCAACAAAAAATTCTTTCAAAAAAGAGTAAACGTCAATTCATCTATGTTCGAACACATTGGTCCTGCTGGTACCATAACGAGTACGGGTTGCTCAAAATTCGTAAAACAGAGTTACCAATCAGACACAGAACTCTCCATACTACGCAATGGTGATATATATGTACCAAACATAGCGGAACCTACCAGACAGAAAATTTTGAAGCAAACCTTAAGCGATTTGTGTGATCCTGTGAATGCAGCCAAGTTTGTCACATTACCTGGATATTCACAGTTTTCTTTCGACGTTTCAGCCTTATTCAGGAAGAAACTGGTACAGACCAAAATGAGTTGTATTCGCAGTCGTGATAGTATCTTCTTCCGTGAATGGAAGTTTTCAGTAAGCTAGAATGTAAGTCGACTTTGAATAAACGGCGCATGAAAAGTACAGTCAGATAAAGTAACGGATGTGGGGAGTGAGGTAACGGTCTAGTACTGCAAGAAGGAAGACCGTGTAGTATTGAATGGAACAAGTAAACAAGAGGGTCAGTTGAGGATTCTGACATTGATACAATCCTACGTTTGTTTTTCCTAACCAACGGTTGTAAGTATTGTGCAGTTCTTCATATATCTTGAGAAGATATAAATTTTGCTAAGTTGGTTGAGTTAGTGAACTCCATCAGGAGTGTGCGTGTTAGTACAATAGAGGAAGGTGGCATGCACGACTTTCTTCAAAGAACGTAAAGTTTATGAAAGCTTGATTCAACAAAAGTTACTTTATGATGTTCTCTGAAAAGATCTGTCTTACGTGTTCGGACGCAATATGTAGTGCTCTATCAATGTTTTCAATGTTTCAAAGTTTCTTATTGCCAAACTGGGATGGGTACACGCGATCTGAATGGGTTCCGTGGTACTTTTGCGAAAATGTTGCGCAACTTCAGTACTCATAATTGTCGATGCAGGAACAGCTAATTTCTCTTCGTAGTATTGGAAGACTAAATAATCATCGAGGAGTTTCTTTTGCATAACATCCCAACTATCGAAACGATACTCATTCAACATTTTATCACTCTAATTTTTGAGTGGACTCATGAACAACTTCCTGACCACTCGGAACTTTGGTTTTGCTAGTTGATTTAAACCAATCGGCTGAATTATGCAAGGTCATGATTGGCTCAAATATATCTATACATATATACACACCACATGGGTTTTGCCGACCCTCATTTCATAGAATGCATCGGACCATGTTGATTGGCGTGTCATTGGCTTGTCTTCTACTCTGTTCCTTCGGGGTTGATGCGAGTGAGTGATTATTCTATGACAATATCTTCCAGATTGGGTGGGGAAAGGCTATTTTGTGTAAGATATTATGCACGCATGAATCATCGTATCAGATTCGAGGTTTACGGCGGTATGAATTAGGAGGTGTTCTCCATCTGATATGCATCTATGTAAGTTCCTGTGATAAACAGCACTCTAGATCAAATGTATTTCAAATTTGGTGTCAAAATCTTCTCTCTTACCACTAAGGTTGTAATTGATGTCTCAAGCTCTATGCAAGAATTTTCAGTCACTCATGAAATGTCTGAAATGGGCGTTTATAAAATTGAATAAACATCATTATATTTGCCCGACACGTGATATGACAACCGACTGAATCTTACATTTGTCAACAGCACCAAAAGTTCCAACTTTTCAATCACTGAAATATTTCTCGTTTATTTCTTTCCATCTTAAATTTTTTAGACAAAACGCAACGTAAGTTTCAATCCCAGTCGAAACAGTTTTCTTTTCCCAACTTTTCTCACTCACAAGATTCAAGTCTTCAAGTCTGCTGAGAACTTTTGAGTGTGCATTCCTTTAGTCCTGTCAAAACATGGTTGGACTAGGTCAGCTTCTAAAAAAGGACACAATTTCAAATTATCCGGGGTTATTGAATCCGTTACCTGATTTCTCTATGCAGCGGACTAGTAGTATGTGTCATGATCATATTTTTGTGGACAAAATAGTCAGGTATGTTTAGCTATCAGTAGAATCGACCTCGCAGTTACTTTTTTGATAAGCAAATTTTGCATATTTTTACAAAGTGTTCTGTTGAGAGCAACTTGGCTAAGTTGTTTTCGCTTTACACGGATTAAGTGGATTACAATTTGCTTCGTCTCTAATTCTCGAATAATAGCTCTATACTATCATTTTTCAGTTCCATGATATACACAATAACTAAAACAGATACAAACGTGAATGATATGCATTATTTTGAGGAAGTAACTTTCACAATCTCATTTGATTTATTTTTCGACAGTGGTTCAGCACATCACTTTGGGGCTTACCTTCTCTCTTTCAATTCCCAACACATCTAGAAAAGACGATGGATTGTCCTAAAATGGACAGATCAAATAGCATACCAGATCCCTTAGTCACGTTTCTGTTTAGTTGTTCAAATATTTGATTTCTTAATCTCGTTTGTTGGGTACAGCCTGAGGATACTGTAACTTTCATCAGTGCACAACGCACACGTTAAATGGAACGAACCGATTGTTAGGTTAAGTCATTCAAACGAACAATTGTTCAATTTTTAATTACAAATCATTAAAGCATAAACGTCTATCCTGTAATTCAAGATGTTGCAGAACGATTATGAGAATGATGTTAACATCGCGAATTCATCTGCGCGTCGGTTAAGATAGACGATATAATAAACAACGCACCAATTTGCGTTCACCGACTATCAGTATGCAATCAGTTCTGGTGATTGGAAATTTTAGATGTTCCAAAGTTTGGTCCCCAGTGTAAGTTAACATTATTCATTCAAGTAAATGAATGTTCAAAAACTTGTCCTCACCTGCACTAAGTCATCAGTTTTGTTCTTGATTGTGCCTTATAATGTCATCTACATTCCTAAAGTCAGTCATGCAAACGTGCTCAGATACACGTGCTTATAGGTTGGCGGATTTCAAATAGGGGAAGTAGATCGTTGGTGCGTGATTTCTCTTCAGTGTTGACCGCGCACTGTACAACGGTGAGAAATTTACAGGTATAAATGAAATTACTGACAGAAGTTAGAATAACCTTTCCAGTCGTGCAAACAAATTGCCTCGAAAAACCTCACCTGGGGCTTACCTCTCGGTAAACAAGAAAATGGGGGGGAATCTAACTCTTTAGAGTTTTGCCCCTCAGAGTCGGCCTATAAAAATCGCTTGAGCTTGTCAACCTCTGTAAAGGTTGGAAACTTACCAGATGAATGTGTGTAGGATATGAACTCTCCACCAGTTGAAAAGTATTTTCGGATTATTCTTAGTATGTGCAGAATGGTATATTAGGTGACAAACATTTATAACCATGTACCCGTTAAGTAATTTTGGCGGCGATTATATTTCTACCAGCGCACCAGAACACAAAACACCTCGTATTTTACCAGTAGATTCATTTTTTAGTCGTTCTCTATCCACTTGCTCTAAACTACCAAAAGTCCATTTGGTAGTACTGGTGCTGATGACTGGGCTTCGGGTGGTTGTGAGCTTTGCTTTTGTCCTATCACTCAGTGCCTAACAACCACACCGGAAGTTTTTGGTTGTGCGAAACTCGTCAGTTTAGATACAACGGGCCAGAATACAATCAATAAGTGCTCATCCTGGACGATCGTAACTGTTAGTCTCCATCAGTAAAACTTATTCCTTTTCCGGGTATAAGAAAAATATTATTTGCGGCTATTTCGCAGAGCCTGATAGTTAAAACAGAAAGAACAGACGACCCGTACATTTCACTTGATATATATATGTATTGTGCCGACTGCGTGTGGAAGCGGAAAGCTCCGGGTTTTCAGTAGTATCGTGTTATTTTGCCAATATCCAACAGCCGGCTGTGTCTGTCCACTGCAGTCAGCCATCGGAAAGTTAAACGAAACAAAAATATTTGTATACACTTTTGGTGAACAGCACATATATATGTCTCGTGGAATCATTGAGATTTTCATAGGTTCTTCTCAACAACGATGCTATTGTAAAAAACTAATGGACCCTTGACTGTGGTATGCACTAAACGCGGCAGGGTTGATTCTCAGTCTAATGCAATAACTGAACGTTCACAGTTAATCCATCTTGCTGTATACGCAGGAGTGTGATGTACGAATTAATACTCCATCACTGCGTGATACACAGTTGGTTCTGTGGTGCTGGTCCTAATGATTTCGTCCGCGGAGACACTAAAGTTACACAACAACAACGTTCTATGCACAAAACTGTTTTTTTGTAAGTAAACATTTTGTTTGCGGTCAAGGACTGATAACTTTGATGATTTGTTTAAACGTACCACAAAAGGCTAAAACACATTATTTACAAAGGTGGCGTTGAACAGTTTAGAGATGTTTGGTTAGTACGATTTGTATGGTATGGAAAGCAAACCGAAGTAGAAAGCACAAGTGACGCTGTCGATTTGCAGGTAGAACAAACTCAACTAAAACTTGTTTAGGGCAGCTCATTGTAGCAATAGCATCTACCATACTTACTATGAACCAAACAGCGACTAACTTTTGAGTTATCAACATGGTTTAGTTTTTATAAGTCAATATATCACATCCGAATGGCTGGCTGTTTGGGTCAAACGAAATCACTTGAATCAGCTGGTTATCGTTATGCATTGTATTCCGTTTGTATGTTATGAGCATCTGTGACCCAGACCAGCCATATGTTAGCAAATCGTTTCGGCCTCACATCTGTGAACGTTTTTGTACAGATCAACCGCGTACCGTTCCGAACACTAATAATATATGACTGAAATTTCTTCTCTTACAGCAACTGAGTCAGTTCAAGCCACAACAACAATGACAACCAATACTACCACAGTGAATACAGTCACAAGTGAGTTGATAGATTATGTTTTAATTCATTTCGTGGCTTTGTCTTTTCTACTGGTGATTTCTTGGGGAATGGTATCACGGTGAATTAAACACAAACAAATGTGTAATCCCATCCGTTGTGTGCCACTGTTGCCTCCAGTAAATTTGCTATCTGGTGGAGGACAGTCAGAGATTAAATAGTACTGTTATATCTGGTTCTGTTCATTTTCGAATGCACGAAGCAGCGCTGGTGAAGAGTAACCACATCGACTGAGCGGTGTAAAGTAGGTCTTTTAAAAAATTCATGCGGCGTTCAACTTGGTCTGCCAATTTGTTGATCAATTCGCTGGATCGTGTCTAACACGTGACTAACGGTTCAGATATATCCGTTCATAATCCAACAGTCAGTTTAAATTTTCGGTGACGTCCTAATCTTCAGACAATATACGGATACATCGGATTGGAGTTATCGCGCAGCTTTCAGAGAGTGAACCAGTGCAAACCCGTTATATTTCTTTCTGTGTATACAAACTTGAGTTCCATGGACGTGTGATGAGTGCTAAGGTTTAGACCAAACTATTTGTCTTCGAAGCCCTGTTCGGTGTCTACCTTACTCATAATCCTATATGTCGGATTCACACGTTCTCCATTTGCGCAAACTGCCAACCTTAATCTACATGTGATTGCTTCAAATTTACCTTGTAGGCTTTTTCCACCAAATAAACTTAGAGTGCTGTCGACGTTATTGGTGTGTTTTGCCGGAGGTGTCACTTTCACATGATTTACTGTACACTCGGAAATTAACACTACATACTTCGATCATTAGCGACTACACCGCGAGGTTACTTTGTCTTCATTTCTGTTTGCGTTGTCAATAAGTTCAGCAGTACCGTGCACCACTCTGAACAAGTATATGCCTCGCTTATGTAACTAAATTGAGATCGAGTGACAAGATTATATAGCCTATTTTAAGTAGTCACAAGTGGTTCAGTCTGCAATACGTACTGTTTGGTTGCTGTTTATCCCAAGTATTTTTCGGTTGACCTTTGTCGTATAAAATTGCGCTGATAAACCGCAGTGCTGAATACACGAAACTCATTTTATACATCGCTTACTATTGCACGTGATATAAGATGTTGAAATCCATTTTTCGAAATAAAATGGCCGACTGTACTCGATTTAGTTTGTAGATAGATGCGGGGATGAGGAGCTTTACGGAGGCCATTTCTTTAGAAGTAATAGACCTAAACACACCGTCAATGAAAGAGTAACTTTGGGATTTATTGTTCATACAATTTGTTGTGTGCCCGAGGTTCATCGGGTATGCGTACCATTTAAGTGACATCAAGAACGACCTCAATTAAGTATGTTCGGTAGATCTTGACCAATGGACATAAGTGGCGTGTGAAACACTGTGGCATAGAATGAGGGGACACATATGTCAGCAGCCGATCTCTGTCTACTGACGTCCGCACGTTTAGGTTTAAAGTCACGAATGTATGTCCAGTCTAAACGGTGGGACTGTCATTAACACGATAATCTCTTCGATTAACTTTAGAACTTAAGATGTTAACAGGTGATCCTTGACTGACATAGTTGTCAAGTATTTTGCATTTTTCCTTGATAAGTTAACAGCTCAGAGTTCAAGTCAGTTTCTCTTCCCGCACAAACAGCTTAATAACATCTCTTATCAGACACTCGATCCAAAACGGTCACCACCCAGCAGAAATGAAGGAGTTAATGTTGCCTTATCCTCCTGCTATCTTTAACATTTAAGAAGCTGGATCACTCAGGTTGTAAGCAGTTCAGATAGGCAGCGGGAACGTGAACATCATCAACAACATTTGTTTCATCAGAAGCCCGAGTGCATTTAGAATATATCACATTGTGGAATAAACCACGCCAGTTGCTGTCAAGTGCCACTCTGATTTATCAGAATGCGTCGTGAACTAGGGACAAACATATACCGTCGACTCACCATATCACGCCACTGTGATCTAGACGGCATCTAACTGCCACTACAAGTTTGAAATTCAAGTCTGTCATCAGAAATCACAGAGGACCTATTAAGGGGCCCCACGGAGAACAGACGTAGAGATGAAATACAGCCAAAAAAACTAAAGAAAATCTGTTAAAATTTGGTTTGCTGGCAACCATTCAAACCAACACGTTGGGTAAGCATTCCAAATGCTGAAGTGTGAAAAAGGATTCAGTGTACGCCCAAAGGCTGAGCATTACTCATGAGCCTATATGGCTGAGCGTTTACGTTCGATAATTCAGCCATTCTCAGTAATGTTGCAACGCAGTAATCGACACTGTTGTCGCATAAGAACGCTTCATCCAGGGCAGTGACAAGAATATTTGCCATTGACGAGTCGTAAGAAAAACAAAATTCGAATCTAGTGCTTGTATTCGAAATTGACCGACTGTGACTGATTGCGAGTGATGGTCAAACTACCTATGGTAAAAAACTCAACAAACCACCAGTAGTCAGTGTGTGCGTACGGTGCAGCAGGACTGTTATTATAACCAAGTAATGCAACCTCAGTCAGCCTACATGGTATCGCTGGTAAAAGCTATACCTCAGCAAACACTGAAATGTGAATAAACGAAGCAATAAGGTATGAGGAGAAAAATAAAAACAAAAGCGGAGGTAAAAACAGTTAGATTGCGACGGCAATGGGGAAACCAAAAAACAGCCAAAATTGAAACTCAGTTGAGTGGCAGACCAAACTTTGGTTAGTTAAAAAACAAGCTAACGACAAGAACAGGCGGAAAGGAAAACCACGAAAAAGATCAAAAGAATAACGCAATAAGCTCTTACAAACGCACAAAAATTTCCAAATCGCTCGACAGCAAATGCAGCAAAGTGGAAACCTAGAAACTCATGAGAACAAATAGAGAACGTGAATAATCAAGTCAATGGTTTAATTTTGAAGGCTAATACGAATTTCACAAATGATTCAGAAATGACATGAGCGAAAATCTGCTTAGTTTGTAAGTTGCTTGATGACGGTTTGATAGAGCGTATTAACATTGCTCTCCGAATCATTTAGCAGCACCACTAAAACCGGTTAAATTTGCACTAAACAATGCATATCTCTTCCAATTTACCTACAAAATAAAGAGAATCGATTATTTACTTTTGTGGTAATAATATAACATCCACTGCTTCAACACAGATGACAGGAAAAGTGCAGTGTCTTCCTGATGCACAATTTTGTTGTCTGTGAATTTAATATTACAACAGTTTTGTCTTCTGAAATACCTTGTTGAGAAAAGAAAAATTCAACTCATTCGACACGCCACTAGATAAAAAACCTGTTGTTAAAAAGGATGGGTATTGAAATAATCACTACAGTTGGAAATTCTTACACACTGCACACGCATTGATCGGATGGTGAGTAGTAAGTTTCGTTAGGCGTATATTGAAGTGTAACGACTACTCTATGGTTTTATATTAACACTGATTACTATTGCAGCTGCCAGTGCCGCTAAAGGACCCACGTGTAAGTTACAGTTTACTAATTTTACGTGATGACTTGTTATTTTCTCGATTATTGATAAGTAGTCAAGGATTTGATTAGTTCCAGTTTGAACATCACTCAGAGATGATTGCAGCTTTAATATTCAGGTAGATAATTCAGCCAGCCTCTTTTAAAAAGGAGCACCGGGATCGAATTCCGATTGTGTTAGAGTTCGTCAGTAGTGCATATTTTCGTTACAACCAGGGTTGAAACACCGGTCACACCTTTTTGAGACAACTGTGTTGATCAGTGCGCCATTGACTTCAAATATGCTTGCACGACCAAATCATCGAACGAGACTGACTGGGAAGTCTACCTAAATGCGAAAGCTGAAGTCAAATATGAGTGACTTTCAGCTTGAGCATATTTGGATAGCATTGAAGTAGAAAATTTGTGGAACATTTGATTTGAGATAATATTATTATTTTTGTTACTACAATATTGCAGCTGCCAACCTTTCTTAAGTTCCAGCGGGTAAATTTAATTTAATTTGTTTACGCACTAGTTACTCAAACTCATTGCCTTTGAGTTGTTTCGGGGATATTTCACTCTGAATAGCAATTGCTTTATTCCGTTTTTTTTGCAGTGTTGTTCGTGATATATTTATTCAATTCTTATTGGAATGTTCAGAATATTCCTTTCTGTCCGCTCTTTTCTTCTCAATATCTCTCGTTGCACTGTGCTTGTTCCTTCATATATGTTTTATTATGATTAGTTCCCCAATAATTACAGCAGACATATATCGCGTGAAGTTAACATTTCGTTTATCCCTTACAATCACTAACGGAAAACATTAGAAAATGTAAAATAAAATGCGGATAGCAGCACAATAGGGATATTCATCGTTTGGGTTTACATGAAACAAAGACTGTCGTCAGTTCCAGGGTAGTCAAACTGCGTGATTCAGCAGTTTATGGACAAGGTACGCACAAGTTTGTTGCGCAAGGTCAGGCCGATTCTCCCTGTTATTTTACCGTTTGCTGTTGGGAGGAAAATTGCCCAGAAACAACATCAACCTTGTCAAGCTGACAACTTCATATATCGAGGCTTCACAAGTAAGAGTGAACAAATATCTGAAGGTTGAACGAAGTTTTACATCTATGCTTAACAGTCTGCCCCCTGATATGTCGTATGAAGTCCTAGAATTTTGTCAGAATCATGCTGGAGAATACTAGAACCAATACTGTGCGTAGTCTTCGCAGAACGTTTTCGCGTTTGCATAATGAGTGCTTCTTCCCTACGGATGGCTTGAAACATGTGCAGAACTTATCGTCAACCCAGTTTAGGCGGGCACAAATGGAGGTTCTATTCCTTGGATTGAAATTTAAAATTTCTCCTAAAAGAGCCGACCGATTGCAGACACAGAAGAACGAAGGATAGTTCCGCGCGAAGCTGGTCGATATTTCACACCTCTTCCTGACTTCATATGCACGCCAGCGTTACTGTTTGACATCTGAATATTACCAAGTTGTGAACCAACTGCGAGAAAAGAAAGATGTGGTCTTCCTCCAACCAGACAAATGTTCCGGCACAGTTATCATGAACAAGGCTGATTATGAGTAAAAAATAAAAGGTATCCTAATGGACGCAACAAAATTTCACAAGGACAGTACGGCTGACAACAAAATTTTAATAGAGAAACAGGTCTCAAGGAACCTCAAAATCTTACTACTACATGGGTATATCTCGGAACCGCAATACAGAGAGATGAAGCCAATCGGAACCCGCACACCACATTTAAGAGGTGCTCCAAAAACACAAAAATGTGGTGTCCCGTCAAGGCCAATTTTGTGCATGGAAAACTCACTGTACCACATGCTTGTCGGATGGCTTGTAGACATCCCCCACCTGATCCGTCAGATGTTTACTTCTCATTGAGCAAAAGATTTCTTCGATCGGGTAAAAACTCTACAAAACATATAAGTTCACTCAACATGTATTCTGTCAACGTTAACTCTTTTTATACGAACGCTCCCTTCCGAGAAAGAGTTGACTGTTTTTGAGACTTTATTTCCTATCAAAATTTACCTTTTCGTCTCCCAGTTGATTACTTGAAGGAAATTATATTGTTGTTTGCAGAGAACGTCCGTTTTGATTTAGGAGGATTCTCTTATAAACAAGTTGATGGTGTAGCAATGGGTAGTTAATTGGGCCCTACACTTGCAGATATATTTTTAGGAATCATTCAATTAAAACCATCTGATGCAATAGATTGTGCCATCCTATAAAATTCACATGTAGATGACCTTTTGAGTTTTACTACTAATATTCATTTTGTTTCACTCTTAAACCGTTTCAGTTCCGCTCATTCTAATATTTCTGTTTCTCTTGAGGAGGAAACGAACAACAGTTCATCTGTTCTAGACACTTCACTTATTAGACTGTACGATGACTCAGTACAACGTTTAGTGCACCGCAAAGCCATTTGGATCGGCCAACATTTGCACTTTTTTCTTTTACGCCCACCACTTACAAAAGAGGCCTGGAACGAACTGTGCTTCATGGAACCAAGCAGATATGCACCGATAACTGGTTGCGAGAAGAGGCGAGATTGAGAAAGATGCTGCACGCAAACGGGTATCCTGAGAAGTTCATCGATGTTCACAGCCAGAAGTGGCCGTAAGTACGGTTCCCAAGAAGCAGGTCTTTTTGAACCTACCTTCCATAGGCGATCATATCACAACTGACGTAAGTCAAAAATTACAGTCTGCTCTAACACGTACACTCACTGCGGTCGAATTGCGATTGCCACTCACAACTTGGAGTATCGTTCAGCTTATTCGTAATGGTGACCTACCGAAATGTTCTGTCTCACATGTGATCTGTCAGTTCACTTGCAGTTTCTGTGACATCTATATCGGCAGAACAAATCGATGCCTACGCCAACGAATGGCTGAACATATGCCTAAGTGGTTGATACACGCCATGACGCAACGGACATTGGCAACAGAACGACTGAGAAGAAATCCGACGTTATCCATCACAAAGCACGTCATACAAGCAAGTTACGTTGTTGAACCGGCTAACTCGTCTCAAGTACTGTTGCGCAATCAGAACTCAAAACTGCTCACTTTCTCTGAGACAATGTTGATCAACGATCACCTTCCGGCTCTCTGTGTGCATAAACTATCGACTCATGCAGTTTGACTGCCCTACAACTGACGACAGTCTTTGTTTCATGTAGACCCAAACGATGAATATTTCTGTTGTGCTGCCATCGGTATTTTCTATATTTCCAAGTGTTTTACGTTCGTGATTGAAGGGGATAATCGAAATGTTACCTTCATGCAATGTATGTCTCCTATCGTTACTGATAAACTAGATCATATGAACTCAGTGTGTGAAATATAATTTGTTGGTTTTGTGATTTTCATTACCAATGTTATTAAGAAATATCACGTCTTCATTATGCACTGTTCTGAATTGGGTTTGCTTTTTTTGAATATGGCTATCTCGCCGGATTTTTGAATTATTCTGTCTTATTTTTCTGCGGCCAATGTCACGACTACCGCATCACCCACTTGAGGGGTTTTCAGCAGACGAGTTGGCGTTTATTAAATCTGGAGGTAAATATTTTTCGTACTAAAAAATGAATTGTTTACCTCGAGTTAATTAGTGGAGCTTCTGATTAGACACTATCTTTCTGTCTCACAGGTCGCGTTAGAAACATAACCGTTTGCCGTGAAGTTTTTAACCCTGCCACCCTCAAAGCTAATTCTGCTTTGCCAACCGAGTAATATCTAACTACTACATTCCAGGCTTCCGTTCAACTTGAGCAACTGCTTGCCAAGCAGAATGACGCGAACATGTGAAAACTTTAGCTGTTTAACGAATAATGTGATCTGATTCTAACCTATGAATGTATCATTGCATGGTTTTCGTGTTTTGGCATTTGAAGCGTTCACGGTCCAAATTTTCTGCGTTGCCTGAGTGTTGAGTGCATTCTAAAACTCACTGATTTCAGTAGTATTCTGGGTAACGATAATATTAGAATTTTATTTTTTTCAGCAACATGTAAGACAAAAATCATTCATCTTTTCGTTTCAGTCACCTGGTTAACTTCCGTGAAACATTTCTGCAAATACACTATCTGCAGCCAAACATTTTCTTCTGAACTTCCTTTAAGTGTGGGTTTTTGAATGTTCGGGTAAGATTGCAACTTTTGTCTCTCATACACAGTTTAGTTCATTTAAACAAGTACACTTTGTTAGCTGAACTAGTTCGATGGAAGAAATGTTTACTCGTGATGTGGTGATACTACACGGGCTTTACAAGTGTATGATCGCGTCAAGTTTGCTAGTAAGAGGTAGTTTGTTGTGTTTATTTAAGTCAGTTGACACGAGATTATTTGAAGTTAACCAGAAAGCATTAGTGGTGGCTGTTTCCGGTCCATCCCAATGGTCGCTGTCATGTAAGATTTACTTTTGTCCAGTTAGGTTCAAAACTGCGATCACACAAACTCAAGAGCAATGAGGGATAATCAATTTCAAAAAGTTATTCGAGTGAAATGGCGTTTCAATTTTGATCAAACGCGAGGAAATAGTCTTTCTTCTGTGAAAATTTCACAAGCTATTGTCTCAAAATGTACAACAGACAGTAAAGGGTGCAAAACTGCTTCGGATATCGAGAATAATTGGGCGTATACTGTCGAAAAAGAAAATTTCAATATGCGAGGATTGCATTTTTCATAGAGAATAAGAGAGATGCAGGATAATGGAGGATCGCAAAGTATGTGGTTTTTGTCGAGTTGACGTCTACCTTCCGAGTGCACGTAGGTTTGAAACTGATCTCTGGCATTAGAACAGCATCCATGAGGCATAATTTATCTGCATGATGATGAGACAGAGAAACTGATCGTAGAAATGGAACTGTCGATATGGTCTTAGCGTTGGAACATTTTCGAGCGTATAGTTGTGGAGTATTTTCTATTAAATAAATAGCCATCTAGCTTGAAGATGCAATAATGTCTGTTGTAATGAAACGTCGTTGTCTTACACTGTGATTGGGTCAATTTTAACTTAACATTTGCCGTGGATGTGTCTATAAATCGCCCAACCCAGTGAGGGTATGATGTTTCTAGTTTTATTGTCAACCGTTACAGTGCTCACTTATTTGCAAAAATGGCCGTAGTTATTACCTAATCTGATCATTCTATCTAATTGAAGCTGCACGGAGCGCAAAACTGGATATCTTGATGCGACGAATGTGGATTGTTTCCTGGTATTCAAAACGTATGGCAATATTCTATTGAGTTTTCTTACGTCTGCCATTTTGTAGTTTAGTAATAAGACGGCTGTTAGGCATCTTGTTACTCTCGTTCACCACCGTTATCCATTGAAAACTGAAGTTCCAATTAATCGGTTATGAAGGTTGCTGTTGCTGTCCGCAAATTTTTGAAACGGCAGGATTGCTTTTTTCAAAAATTTTCATTAGGCGCCCACAAAACCTCTGGTTATTTCACTGGATTCCTGTGGTAGGTTCTTCTCTGTGGATATTCTTCCTGATATTGAAACTAATCTTCTCGATGGGTTCCCATACACTGTGTTGTATAGTCGGTTTGAAGATGCACACAAGGACGTTCGCATCTAGTCTCCGCTTAGCAGAAGCTACCTATCGTGCTTTTGCGTATACTGAACATCCACTTGTTCTCATGTACAGCTTTCCGGTAGTGATGGTTTTGAAAGAAAATAAATTTCGGCTTGTTTTCATGCTCGAACCTTGAACAGTGGATAGTAGTTTGTCCCCCTGGCAGTTGTACAACATTAACTTTAGGAAGCTTCCACAAAATAAACCGTTTTCCTCTGTCACGGAGACGCTTCCTAGAAGCGTATTTATACAGTGACTCAGCGCAGCCGGTTTAAATGTCGAAAACCGAATGTCTAATGTTGAAACTCAGATAGTGCATACACAACAGCAGCAATCGTTTCACTGAGACCGTTGGGGTAAGATGGAAAACAATACCATCTGAAACATTGTCAGGTACACTCAGATGGTTCTTGGAGTGGATGGTTAACGAATGGTTACGTTAGTTAAAAGGTCACGTCAATTTTTTGAGAAGGTCTAAACCGACTTTAGTGCTAACGAACTAGGAATTGCATTACAAATTGCATCTAGTTAGTTTTCATTTTTTTCATATGAATCAGTTGTCCCGTATAGAATTGCACAAGCGCGTGGTTTGAAACTTGATGTGACGAGTTGCTTACAAACCAGCGACCCTTGCATAGGTAACGTACCTGTACTCAAAGGCCTTATCAGCTTACTTCGCTGAACCAAAATTACGTTAGAACTTTTCAATTTTCCTAAGCGGGACTACTTTACTTTTTCAGTTGTTTAATGCTTCAGGTTCTGGAGAAGGTAGTCAGTAGCGATAGAACAGTGAAACTTTTGCCTAGGAAAGCAGTCGCTCTTCTGCCTATAATTATTGATTCCCCATATTATTTATTGATAAGTAATATGGAATTTCAGCTAGATAAAATGGAGTGTCATGCACAACCGATCGCAGCTTTTGCAGTTCCATATTCTGCCATCAACTGTCGTGTTACTGCATAACCAGTGTGTAACTCCTGGTATGTAATACTGACGGACTTCAACTGAAGCAAAGCCCATACCTAATGTTCTTGTTCGACAGCACTTTTCGAAATGCCTTCGAGAAGTAAAAGCTGTTTTAATTGGTACTTGATACACAACCACCACTTATGCCTTGTTCTTTGTGTACTTTAACGCGTGCGTCTTCAGGCACGGGGTGGTACTTTCGCTTGCAGTTCTGTAGCCGGTTGATATCAGCTACAAATTTTGGTTTTAAACACTCTATGCATTTTTACTTAGTGAGAATATAAGAAGTGTTTAATTTCAATGTATGTTTCCAAAAGCACACCCGGTAGTAATCTAAATTTCAAATGCACTTCAATCACTGTCGATTATTCAACTTTTTATAAACTGCCAGTTTATCAACACCAAAAGTGTTATATGACGATTTTTCAATCAAGCTTAACTATTCCATATGGTTATACACGAAAGTGTTCATATTTAAAACGAACTTCAGTGCCATCCAACTTTTGATGACAGAACCTCAGTTGTTTGTCACTAAACTTTAAGAAGTCTCAGGATTTTTTTTGTCCAGACCAAAAGTATTAACTTGACCAACAATCACTTCTGATAATTCTTCCCGCCACATGAATTCCCAAAAACGTTTTCATAAAAACCACCATGAGTAGTGTGTGACAGTAAAAGCGGATGTAAGATTCCACGTAATTGGTTCAACCTTAACCAGACGTTGATTGTGTCAGTTTACACGGAACACTGTGGTCCATTCTTCAGACCTAAAACTGACTGGGTAATGTGAAGGTACGCTGAATTGGTCGGCATATCGTAAATCAACGTGGGTTGGTCAATAGAGCAAGGCTAACGGTTTTGTGCTGAAGAAACAAAAAACGAAATTATGCTTACTGTCTGACAACTGCAGCACGAAAGATCTGTCCAGATGAAGTAGTAAAGCAAACGCTGAAAGCAGCCCCGAGACTTCTTGAAAGAAAACGGTTTCAATTAATAGTTCATCAGTTCAAATATGATGGCCAATTTTCTTTTTAGATAAACCCCACTACGGTAAAGAAAACGGTGTTCATAAAACTTCAGCTTAAATAGAATGTTGTGGTGAAGTTATTTGAAGGTTGTAGTTAACGGTCAGTTAGACGCACCTCCCCAGTAGAATCTTCAAAATGCTGGTCCATTACAGAGGTGGTGTTAAGAATATCCATACTTCCATTTCCGGTCATTCAATGAATGGGCGGTCGTCTTCATAATTCCGTTTGGAAGGAAAGTAAGTTGTTCATAGATGCTTAGCAAGGTAATAAAAGACCATTCAGACTGGATTAGAAACAGCTTCCAAAAATCACTTACAGTTGTCTCTGTTGAACATCATGCCAAAAGCAGCCATCGCCTTCAGATTTGCCAACTCCCAGTGTAAGCCAGCCGAACGGGGCACTTTAACGGTTGCCAAATCAGTCCCAGTCGGAGAGTGCAAATCTAACATGAAATTTTTTTATCGCTCTTACAACCTTAGTGGACGCGAATCAGTCATACACATTCTAGCCACATATAATGCATCTACTTTTAACTGTATGCTGTATCGGCCGTTCGACTTCCGGCCCAGGTATATGAAGCCGAGCATTCACTTTTACAGTCAGTCGTTGACAATCACCTCATAGATTTTGTCATTTGTCTCATGATACTTTTTGACACATGATTTCCTTGGCGAAAAAATGAAGCTGCCTGTTACTTGAGTCTGTCAAAGCGTCTATTGTAGGAACAAAAATTTACCAGCAAACCAAATTTCCGATAGTCCAAAGGTTGTTCTGAAGCTACGAAATCTCAGTTAGTCCCGGACATATTCTAACTAATAAGGGCAATCAGGTTTCCTACCATCTGATTTAGGGTGGGCTTTATTGTGCTCGATTGTTGTATATTGTTGTTGTATATTGCTCCGCATTTAGGTTTCCGGAGCTATTTTATGCATATGCTGGCCTAGTTAAGAATAACAGTTATTCATAACGGATCAACAGCCACCCCCTGAACAAAGAGAGACTTGGCGTAAGCAAGTATGCTTATAAACGTGGTTATTATGAAGTACATTGTTTTTGCGGCCAGCGAACAGTAATGCATAGGACTGCTACAACTTCTGCCATCACAGACCACCGAAATAGCAGTTGATTCCCTCGGGGCGCCATGCAACTGCATGTTCCGATGAGCTGGTTTGCCACTGACCACGGTTCAATTAGGAGATCGGTTAAACCAAGGGAAACGGTCATGATGGCGAGAAGATTTACACGTCTACACAGTGCATAGCTGGTGAACTTGATACTGCTCTCTCTAGATATTGCGTCATTCCGGTCAACGGTTTTGACGGTAAATGTTTACGTATCTTTAGGAAAGTGACTGCGGTCAGGAACATTTGCGGTGTGATTACGAAAGAACAGGGTTACTACTCCAAGCAACCAAAAACGCCACCGATAATCAGAATGAGCTGTCCTCACTTTTATCCCGGGAATGTTCAGGCGAGCACTGAATTGGTCGCCCAGAATTTTCTTTTCGCATGGTCTTTCGTCTAACATCATTGGGCAAGCTTGTAACACGACGAACTATCTTCCAAATCCCAGTCGTCAAACGTTTTGGCCCCCTCTGGTCAACGAGCTGAACTCGGTTTATGCGTACTGGGTCAGGTCGAGAGATGAAGTGCCCAGAAGCAGATAGTCAGATAAAATGGGTATAATCCAGGAATGGTTACCATTGTTTTCTTTGCATTAACGGTTTGAGCTGAGAACCCAGTTAATTCCAGGTGACTGCCAAGCTAAGTGGAAATCGAACTAAGGCTAAAATAATTTCTTCACTAAGAACGATGTTTCTAGACAAAAACTTATCTGCCAGATCACTGTGGGCATATAAACTCCGTTCAAGTGAAGTGTTTAAAAGCTTGTGCCCCACAAACGTGCTTTATTCTTGTTATTGGCCTTGGACAGTACACCCCAAGCATATTTTAGATTATTGTGATTGGCTCATATTTTAATCTCACATATTTTCATGAGTTCATATAAGTAAACTGTCTTGTTTAGTCCTGCGTAGTTCCGCATCTTGGTCTACCAGACTACTGTGATCTGATGAATGTTGCCGTTGCTGTCCCCCATGAACCCATTATTCATTAAAGTAATCCAAGGCAATTCATAGTGTTCAAGGATATCGCAGCACTTCCTACGCATGACAGTTTTGCAAGTTATCTTCGAGTTACCGGGCTTATTCATCCACATTGCTCAATACACACCTTCGAGATCAGTGTGCTATGTAAGCTTCTTAACAGAAACTTAGCTCGCTAGTTTGAAAATTTGTAGTCGTATGCTAGGACTTTTCAATGAGAACCTCGTTTTACCGTCCAAAAATTATTGTACTCACCCTTCGTCGATATGTATCTAGCGTCTCTCGGTCCAGTTCGTTATTGCTTCCATGCATATCTTAGCTAGAAGAGAAATGATTTTAGGAACTCAGATCTTATGTCTCTGTTTCATGTCGTGTTGCACAAATAGAATATGAAACAGGCAGAGGTTAGATACCGTCGGTTGGGAGACCGATAAACTTGTTGGCATATGCATTAGGAGTACTTAGTCCTCTTATGTAGACTTTGGGTTGCCGTTTTAAACTTCCTTAGGCAAACGGTTTGACTTTGGATACATCCGGTGGAAGGCCTGACACAACAGTGGTTTATCATAACTGGTTCAACTTCATGTGACTGAGATGTTGGTTGTTGCCAGCCATTAACAGTTACTAGCAACTGAGGTACCCATTTGTATGACCAGATAACGCTCGTGTGTAGTGTAGATTGTGGTCAGGGATTGAGGTAATCTGGTAACAAGAGTAATGAATAACGTGTTATTGCATACCGAGATTATTATAGCAGTGTTCACGTTTGTGTTCTGTTAACTCAACTCTGAAACGCCATCATTTTCTGGGGACAGATGGGAACTGTTGACTCTGTGTTGGTTTGCGTACGGTGTGCTTACCAAGCAAACACTCATTCAGTTAAGCCAGCTAGGTACACTTTATTTCTGGAACAATAATGTCGAGGCACTTTTTGTCTTCCAAAACGTGCGTTTAGATGACGTCAGATTGTCCTTCAGAGGAAGGGTATGTATTTTTTGTGTGCATGTAGTTCCTTGCTTCATAGTTCAAACATATGACCTGATTGTGATGGGAATATCAACAAACTTGTTTGCCCACCCCGACCTACACCAAGTAAATTATATCAGGTGGGATGTTAAGTAAGCAAAGCATCTGTTTGTCCCTTCTTAATTCAGTACGATCGTGATACATTAGCAATTGTTCAGTTATTGGGACCGAACATTTCTCAATGTTTGGGCCAACCGGACATTTACCATACTGAGCACTAAAACCAACAGCAGTTGGGTAAAACCCCGGGATCGTCGAGCAACAAATTAGCCACGAAGTTAGAAGACGCTGATTATTTTGTTGAGTAGAGGGGCAGTTGTCACCTGCTCAGTTGAGGGCCTTATGATGAATGAAAATGTGGGTTAGTGACAGTATTCAAGATGGCAGTGTGCCGCAGTTAGTGGCGGGCATCTAGTCATCTAACTATCTTCCGTTTGGTCTTGTTTTCCATTCATATCCAACGGACTTAATTCGCGTCACTGCTTACTTAAGCGGCGGCCCGATATGCAAAACCTTTCGATCAGGTTCACGACCCTTTGGAAAGAATAAACTATTAGAGATTGCCACCGGAGAACGTCCAGATACATGCAAAGTACTTGGCCATCCTCACAGTCCGAGGCCAACTGCTAGTCTTCTTCAGAAATTAGTTTATTCTTTAACCACTGGAAAAATTCGGGGTCCGGACACACATGAACATTACTTCTGGCTCTAGTTCTCAGAGTTTTGTCTTTCTGTCGTGTCCGCTGTTTATGCCATTTAACTTAACGCGAGCGCTGTTTGTAGCCAGTGGATACAACAGATTCAGTAGGGGATAAAAAACTCCAGTCCAGTGACAATGTTAATGAATCTGGAGGAGTTCAAGTCTGAAGCATATTTTAGTGGGCGATTAACAAACGGTTTTGTTGTTAAGAATGTTGTTGTTCAATTTCACACCTTTTCGATTAGACTTTCTTACTGCTAGTCCAGCCAAAACCCAGTGCGCTGGATCATATGATGGCAAATAACGCAGCTTGACTCCAGTAACTAGCAGTAATAGCTCGGATTCCGGAATAAAATATTGAGCTGGTTCACTATAAAGAAAGGTGTGCAGGAAACAGACTTGGGGTGGTCAGTACATTTGCTTCGAAAGTTTTGTTCCGACAGGTAGTGCGGAAAATATATTGCGAGGGGTTCTAATCCCGGCCACGGCAAGGATATGCTTCATAGTTGAGCGTTACCAACTGTGAAACTCGACTCCAGAGCTTCTTTTCGACGTGGGAATGTTTAGGATAATGTGATATCTGCTGTCCGTTGTGAGTGACTTTCGGTTCATTAGAATAACCGGTGGCTTGTTTGTTACGACTTTATTTCCCGTTTTTCTACTAACCTAACATGCTGGCAAAGTTCTGGTTTCGGTACAGTGGACTAATGTGCTCGAGAATTTCAGATGTTAGGGAAATCCTGATAATGAGAGAAGGCTAATAATCTCAGCCGTAAACAGGAACGAGAATGTATCAAAGTATATACTGATGTTCGCAATGGTATAGAACATACCACTGCATTCTGGCACATCACAAGAGGAAATGATTTCATGTTCAGCTGGTAAACGTTCCAGTATATTTTGGTCGGTTTTAAGCTGTGAACGCTGCTCATGTAAATGCGGATGGACAGGCCTCTCGCTAGGACCCAAGGCTAACTCCACTGCTCACTTGTCAGAAGTTGTTCTCTGCTGGGTTTAGGGTAATATAACCTAATGTAATTGATTCAGCGTTGTTTTTGTTTCCTCCTATTGAGGAATGTCAAGTCACAAAATTTCTGGTGATTTGAACCCTAAAGTTTCTGGTACCTGTGGCAGTTACACATTAGTGTGAACCACTGATGTATTGCTGTCTATAATGATGNAAAATTTCTGGTGATTTGAACCCTAAAGTTTCTGGTACCTGTGGCAGTTACACATTAGTGTGAACCACTGATGTATTGCTGTCTATAATGATGATGATGCTGATGACCTGAGACAAAATTATCAGTTATCTAGTTTGCCGAAAGAAAGTTCTGTCAGGATTTGCTGAGTTTAAATGGTTTTTAATTTTACAAATACTTTTTTGTTTGAGAGAGAAATTCGCCATATAGGTCAAGCAAAGTAAAGAAAAAACCGTTTACACGCAAGCTATTACTGAAAAAGTTCCTTCTGTAGAGACTTAAGACATCAATGTAAGTGTATGGTATGTATGATATGTAAGTGTATGGTACAAGCCCCGAGATAAGTAATCTCTCTTTAATGAACGATGAAAGCATTTAAAGGCGGATAAGTTTGAACACATTAATAAATTTGCTTTTATAGCATATGTGACAGGTGAGCAGGAAGGTATTTGAAGGATCAATTTGACAAGGGGATAGTGTGGCTAAAGTGTTTTTTACAAGTGTACAGAACAGTAGCTGATTGTGGCATTCATCTACTGCAGCTGTTACAGACAAAAGCCGGCTATGATCTTATGCATTATTTCCTTGTAACGAAGTTGCCTGCGCAGTCGGTGTTGCATTGCCATTTTGTATCAAACCAAACAGGTGAAGAGAACTAAGTGTCTTTTAACTTCAACAAGCAACGTTTGTTAGATTAATCTGTTGAAAGTTGTCAGATGTTCAGTCCATAAATGTTCGTGATCCTTCACGAACCATATGCTGCAACAAATTTCAGTCTGTCATAGGATTACGAGTTACTCCGTGAATCTTCTTAAACTTCTAACAGTTGGTTCCCTCGAACAGTTCGAACAAAGCATTTAGGACGGGAAAAATGGCAGATGCAAGCATTTCGTGCTGAC
Organism: Paragonimus westermani; assembly: GCA_008508345.1. Taxonomy (NCBI): domain Eukaryota; kingdom Metazoa; phylum Platyhelminthes; class Trematoda; order Plagiorchiida; family Troglotrematidae; genus Paragonimus; species Paragonimus westermani. Next base: position 112,559 of record QNGE01001455.1, on the reverse strand, counting down.
TCATCATTGCCAGACTTGCAATAAAATGGGTGGGTTTTCAAGGTAAGTCATTGAGTTCAGGGAATAGTCAACAGAGAGCCGGTTTGAGCCGATTGATTGCAAATGCTTCAGTGAACCGCTAGAATCTTTGGTTGGAATGCCGTACCAAGATTGTGAACGCACAAGATGGATCAATAGCGTGAGCTGTAGTCAGGACGTGTCCATCGACTGAGGAAACTGGCAGTTTACGCGTTTTAGCAACATTGCCATATTCCGGTACTACGGACTTTAACACGCACTTAGATAAATGTTCCTTAATTCTTGAGCTCAAGTATCTGTCAGTTCTGTTTATGTAACTTTCTCCGCAGTTACCCACAACTTGGTAAACGCAATATGAATTGACACCGATAGATTGATCTCCTTTGATTGAAGGCGCTGGTGACTTCTGAGTACGAGCGATTACACGGAGTTCAGCTGCACTGGACGTTCGCTTAATTGAATTTATCAATCGCTGCGTTGTCTGATGCATCATATAATCACTCTTAAAAGGCAGCTCTATATAGACCCTCTTTTCCTCTACAGTGGCCACCTCTTCTGGTGGTACATTTTGTCTACCGTGTCTATCTATGAACATTCTGAGGTAATCATGCGATTGTAGGTCAGAAGTAGTCAGATCGAGTTCCTCCACAAGGCTTCCCTACGTGCAGATTTTCCTTGCTCGTGTGAAAACGATGTTTGCCAGTGTTCATGTGAAGCTGCTAAAGTTTAACTGTTGACCGGACCACGTGGACTTCTGACTGACCGTTCTTCTGACCGAGCCATCTACCCGACGACTTACGAGGATATTTAGAAATGGCAGGTAACTGTTGATCTCAAATTTACAGGTAACCTTCAGGTTGGGATGGCAACTATTTAGACTTCACACCGGGTTAACTATCGCCTGCTTAGATCGAGGGAAAATTAATGTCATCGACGTAACGCTTGTAATATGGCAAGTTTTCTATCTCCATAACCAGCCGTTGCCCAGTTTCTGGCACGAAAAATTGTTTTAAGGTGAAACCTAGTAGACCTCCCATGGCTACCACGTCTGTATGATGGTAGAACTGTTCCAGAAAACGAAAACTGACATTCTCAGTACATAGCAGCAAAGGTTCCTCCGATGTGTTGGTAGGAAGCAACAACGAAAGGTGACACATCTCAACGAGCTCACAAATGTAATCAATCCTGTCACGCAGTGAAATATTTGTGAGCTGACTAAACGTCTACAGAGTAAATCAGTTCGTTAGCAAGATTGATTTTGTCCAGGTGACCGTTCATTCCAAAGGAATCTTTAGTGAAGTGTGTCAGAAATTTTTGCTTCACTGGAGTGAGAATAGCGACTAGTCAACATGCCAATTTATGGTAATGGATTTCGTCATTGTTAAAACTAAATTAAATTATCATCAAAGCCTGCATTGGATTGGATCGGAAAAAATTACGGAATATGCTTAATTATGGACTTTCAAAAGAATCAGTTATTTTGAGTTATATACTACTAAGAACGTTAAATTAAAAAACTTGAAAAATCATCTGATCCCTGAAGTAAAAAGGTTGGGATAAATTGCCCTCAGTTTTGGGTGTCAAAACATGCTAGTCAGTCCATAATTCGGCACTCGCGTAGAAAAATGAAGTTTGAAGCATTTCTTGTCAGCCAATTATTTGAACTCAGCACAAAAAATATTTCAGCGAAAAATTTAGACTTTGATTGGGCAGCCGGGTTAATCATAGTTCTAGGTTGAGCGTGCGAGATCAGTTAAATTCTGCCGACTGATTAGTTCATCCGCAGTTGCCCAGTATCTAGGTGATTATTGGCCTGTCTTCACGCTAATGCTGGCTGACGTACTGATTAGTGTATCATGGTTGGAAGGCTATACAAATACCTGCGGCATAAGAGAATATCATTCGGCTTACAGCATAATTGTCCACATCGTCAAATGGTAAATCTGCTTGAAACCAACAACTGGGACTGTAATTACGCAAGCGCTTTATGTTGCATCAAGCTTATAAAGCGGACCATAGATTCTTAAACGTTGCACATTTGCGCACCAATACTAATGTCAGATGATGCCTTGTTAGAAGCCGACAGCAGCGGCACTCCCCCAGTTGTGAAGGCCACCATCGAGTACGGCAGAATGCTGTTTGAAAGCGTTCCGTATTGAAAGGAAATCATTCGTTTATTCTACAGCATCCATCACGTAGTATCGCCAAATGACACTTTCCATTTTGTTTGAACTTAAAGAACATGCCCTTTCGAGAGAAAGATTCTTTCATAATTTAGGCGTATTCCAGTCTAGGATTCACGCTTTTTGCATTACCTTTTGGGTGCTTCAGGTTGTTCTAGTTTTCCGTTGCCATCAATTTCAGACTTCACTCCAAAACTGTGCTCACAGATAACCTCCAGAGATCCGAACGACTTTATCTGGTCCAGAGGTGATGGTGCATATATCAAACCTACTGAAGTATTATTGTTCAAATCTCTGTCAAATGGGCTGGTAAAAGATACTAGTAAGTATCTGGGGTGTTTTAGTCAATACGAAGTATATATCACCTAAAGATGATCTCAGCCGTTGAATTTACAGAGGTCCTTCAGCCGACCATGTTCGAAAAGAAGCATTACACTCGAGTTCCGTTTACTTTGGAGCTCGTCATTGAAACATACGATTTCTGCAGCCGGAATTGGAACTCTGACCATATCTTCATGAGAAAACCAATTTCAACACCGCCCTACCGACATCGTCTTAGGCAATGTAGGATTATGATGTGCTAACAGCCAACCATACCTACCGACTGGAAGGTATACGTGAATTCGAGGGTTGTATTGAGTTGTGGGTTATACCAATTCATGGTAATCAAGCATCTCAGTGTTGCTCAACAGTTTCAAAGATTTTTGTGATTCTTTTTCAGAAAGAGGTTCTGAATATGAAGTCACAGATGGAAATTAGGAAGACAAGTATTGCACTCGGGCGGTCTGACCACTAATCTTGTGCTAACGTGGACGTATGAATAAAACAGTTCAGTCATACCTAATGTGAGGTCGGTGACGCAGTAGCTAACACCATTGTCACATAAAAGCGTGGCTACAGTCCGGGTCCCAGCCGTAGCAATTGTGTAGACTACTTTTGAACCCTAACTGAAACGTATTTTGTGTATGGTGCCTCTTTTTATGAAGTGGATTTAAAGGTCTATGGGAATCCTGTATGCCGATGGGTGAATGACAGCTCATCATCATCACGCTCGTGTATCCACTCTGGCTAGTTTCATTAGTACAGGCATGACCTGTACTGATTGCAGTTTACAAGCTATGGTGACGCCTGCAATAGTAATTAGTAAACACCGCTCTTATAATTCACATGAGTTTCTGTGAATTGGTGACCTCTAATAATCTCCTGCCACATTTGGTGCTATGTTATTGGTTACTTTTAGTCTTCCTATGAACTTCTCAGCTAGCATCCTATCGGAAGTAACCAAATGTTCCCTCGTCAACTAAAAACAACAAACTGAAATGATTTTGCTTATGTCCGCCAAATCTGGCATTCGTTTAGTGTGGCAAAATACAGTAAATCTTGGTTAAATTGCTTACGAACTACTTGCATCTAGGCGGTTCCCGGTGGACACTATCTTCTGGTGTTATGGTGCGTTGTTTAACTATACCGTTTTCATAGTGAAGGAAAAGAATCAAGTATTGATCGAACTCTTAGTTTTATTGAAGGAACGCTAAACAGCAAAAGTTCAGTTAACTAGAATGAAAAAAGCTGATTTCAATGTACGTTCGATAACCAGCGTGGGTAAAGTGAGCGTCCTAAATTTGCCAGTCCCGTAGTAGCCCTGCTACACGTGCAGTGTTGCAGTAAAACTTGTCTTATCACTGCATTCACCTTCATCAATCGCGAACGTAGAACGCGTGGGATAGATACAACGGAAAAATGGGGGGAAACGGTAATTTAGCTATTTGTTGGGTCAGACCACCGACAATCTGTTTGCAAAGGACTTTACTAGATGCACAGAGTTTCTTGGTGATTCATTCATCATAGCTTTAGCTATGCCTTCCATTAACGCGCGTCGTTGACCTTTATCCTTAACGTACAATTAACGTATGCAAGGCCTCTAATAACACCAGCTCTGTGGGCCTAAAAAGATACGGCCAGCAGAACTTTACCGAAGAAGTTTTCATTGCATCAGCTGTGGTGTCCAAAAATGACCAAGATCAAAAATAGTTTTCATTGTTACATGCAACCCGAAATGTGAGAAGAAAAATGAGTACGAACCTACAAGGTATTTTGTGCGTCAAAAGTCTCATTATCGACACCCAACCAAATACTGTAAACTTTCCAACAGAAGGTCTCATCCCAAAATGTCCACTGTTTTCAAGTTTATATTCTCTCCTGTTTTTCGGATGACAGAAATTGCCAATACTTTTATAATGTGGCATTATTTTTGGTTTTCGTGGTGCTCATTAGCACCACTCAGTAGTACGCAGTACTACTGTGATGTTATCTGATTTCCACTCAGTTGCTGACTAGTTATCCCTAAGTAGCGCAATGCTGGCCTCGGAGTTGGTTTACGGCAATTTCATTAAAACCAGCGAAAATAAGTTTCTTCAGCCAGACGGTTAATAAGGATAACCCAGACCTTAAAAATTATTAATGAATACTCAGTGGAAAACGGTTTCCCCAGTCCTGCAAACCACACGTGGCATATGGAGACAGCACAATGTATAACGTGCTAAAATAATCCGGAACAGAGAAACCTCAACTAATATGAGCGGTTTAAAATGAACAATCGCCTGTTTGAGGACACATGTAACTATCGCACTTACGGCCATAACACCTCAACCAACCACTTGTGGACTATCATGCACTGCATAACGAACGACCAACGTTTGCCTGTCTGGCTAATTCAACTTTATTTTCACAAACCTACGTCAGTAACTAGTTGACAGGAACTGACAGGGACAAATGTCCAAACAGCTGAAGTGTTGATAACTCATTTCAACCAGGTCAATTAGTTAACGTCATCTGGATGACACATTACTAGAAGCCGTAAAAGAACGGGATCCAAGTTAACCAAATTTTGAGTACGAGGATTTCGAAAATTTAGTACAGATCAACTGTCAGGTCTTGTACCCATCTGCTTAATTAGAAAGAAGTTTCATCTCAAGACTCCTATGCATTTCTTATCTGAATTCATAAGCAGAGCCTATTTCTATCTGTACTACTGACCAAACCTGAATTTCATATTGCCAAAACGAAGTGTTTTCCATTATTAAGCCACTTGTTAAACATCACGTAACGTCATAGTGAACTCACTAGTCGATCAAATCAGGTGAATCCCTCTGACCGACTGATGACAGTGAACAACAAACTACGCCAACATGTTTCTGGTCTCAGTGATTTCAACATGAAACAAAACAAACATTGATTTTTATCTGATTCAGCAAAAGATTTTTTATGTTTTCCATGGGTCTCATGTAATCAGTAATCTCCACTAAGCGGCTGGACGATCAATCAGCGTGTACTTTTGTATAAAACAAGTGGTGCATTATGTGAGTACATTCCTTTCGAACTAATCCTTTACAAACCTCAATTTACATTTCAAGCGAAAAATCCTACTGCTGTAAGGCACAGTCAAAAAGAATTTCTTGCTTTATTGGGACATTTAGAGGATTAAACCTGTGCATTTGGACGTAATGAGAAAACAATTCCCTGGTGTCTGGGTGTTATGAACGTATATTCCAGGTTCCTGAATAATAAGCTCTGGTGAATGTGCGTTACTTCTACACGCAAAAATTTCAATTGAGACCTGTTCAATTCCTGTCACTTTTCTCACTTTAAAATTAATCTTACCGGGTTATTAATTTTCCCACGTAGAGGACTTTGTCCCGTGTTGATTGCAAGACTTAACACTAGGTAATTCGCAGTCGCTCCTTTTACTCAACAATAAGCTCAAATTTTTGCCTGCAGCTTCCGCCTGTGAATATCTGTCTAACAAATAAATCAGGTTACTGGGGTAGTGATACCGATAATCTATACAGCGCATACAACTCGAACTCATTCTTACGGCCTCTTCTTGTCATAGGTGTCCATTCGCTGAATCAACAAAAAGAAAGGCGGGCGACCGGAACTTATGTGCTTCCTTTTAAAAGCAGCTCTGCAACGTTCTTTGTTGCACAGTGACAGAGGTTCCTCCTTCTCCAAATCCAAAAATTACTTCAATTATAACTGAAATCGTTGTCAGTCCTATCATATGAAGTTAAGAAAGATTCTCCCTGTTTATCAGAAAAGCAATGTTTACTTTAGTCTTCCGCTATAAGGTAAAACCCGTGAATTATGTCCCACATATCCAGGATATTGACGGTGCATCCCAGAGTACCGAATCCAGAACAGCGGTGGCTAACAACTAATTCTGTCCACTGGAGCGGTAACAAGACAAAGGTGACAGTATATTAACGTCACGTTTACTCTTATTACTGTTAAATGCTAACAGACGTATATTATGTGCATCAAACATACTGAAAAATCAGTGGTTCTAAAAAACCAGCAGTTATACAAGTTCCATTTGCATCAATTGCTGTCATCGACAGCGTTAACTGAGCGTCCGCAAGTCAGTTCTGCCTCAAATAAATCTTCGTTGCACATAAATATGTTGTAACTTCATCAAGATTAGTCCTTCCATTTACTGACAGTATAGGTTTAACTAAACCGTTTGACTATGCGATTGACAAACATCGCATGCGTTGGGGGACACTCTGGGTTGACGCACAAAGTGTGACAGGAATTAGCCATAGTCAGTTTGTTGAATGTCAGCATTGCCTCTCCAGAGGAACAAAATAGTAAAGTTAATTAACTACGACATCCATAAGTTTCCATAACTCGCTCCTTCAGCATAGTATCTCACTTCAAGAAAATCATTAGGATATGGGAATCGGGGATTTCTGATGGTTGGGAACAGTGGTGATGTTGTTTGTAGCTCGGGTTGATGGTTTTGCTATTGATATGTTCGCCGAGCTTGGCATTTAGGTTGCAAACGTTTCATCACCAGGCGAGGTGACATCATCATACGCTGAAACACTTACGCACTGATGATGTCACCTCACCTGGTGATGAAACGTTTGCAACCTAAATGCCAAGCTCGGCGAACATATCAATACCGAATCGGGGATTAATCATGAAGTCGGGTGAACGATAGGATATTTTTAATTATAACCGCTATGTCTACGACGCGATGCATCAGCAACCTACCTTCCAAAATAAGTCTGGCAGAATTTGGCAGGCTACAAGGAAATACCGTAGCGGGTGCCAATCCATATTTGCTCTTCATTCTTATCGACTTTTACACACGGCGCGATGGGCCGTTCACTGCATGGAAGCTACAACATTTTTCATTTCCGTAACCGTATTCATGAGGCACTAAATATATCACATCAACTGTGGTAAGACTGTCGGACAAGTTCACATAGAGAGGCAGTAAATGTCTGCAGACCAGTTAGATGTGCCTGCTGAATATGCTTCACGGTACTCCAATCCGTTTTGTTTGGTGATCAGCTTGTCTTTAGTTGGTGCTATGATTGATGGGTAAAGCCTCCAACCCAGTTACTCCTTAAAGGTGGAATGTAGGTTTCTGTTCGTTCGAATATGCTATGTTGTTTCCAAATGTACGGAAGCAACAGAACAGAATTATTAGAGTGAACATCTCCAGTGTTGCCAACATATCATGGGTTATCTGCCTTCTCAGTCACCGGCCTAGACACCTGGCCAGTAACCCTAAATGTTCAGCCGTATTGTGTGAACAAGGTGGCAGTAAACACACGATCCGCCCTCTCTCCAAATGGATAAATATCAACCATATATTTTTACTAAGTGACATTAGTGGGGAGATCCACGTGACTCGGAATAGTTTTGTATTGTATCACGAAGCACGGACTCTTCTTAGGTTCTTACGAAATCCTCGCGGTATTAGTTTAAACGTCGGTCGGAACTTTGAACATCGGTATCACTTAGCACGTGAGGACTTCGACATCCAGAAATATTGAAAGCTCGATTGCGGGTTGATCTGAAGCACCTCTACGCAGTTACTATTCAAAGACCATTTAGAGATCAATCTTCTCTCAGAAGATGAAAGTGATACAAACACAATGGCAAACGGTCGAGTGAAATTTACTTGAATGTTATAACAACAAACAGAAAGACAGATGCAAATGGGAGATGACGAGAGTCAAAATATGAACAAAATGGTCGAAGTTTTTGACAAGCAAGTAAAATTAGACCATTATTGTCTAAGATAACAAACAAAATCCGGATTGGAAAAATTTATACTCAAACGTAGAGTTGTAATCAGGGGCTCTAACTATCAACGAGTTGTGCGTTTCACAAATTAAACGTCATTTACGAGTGATTTTAGCTCCGACCATTTGTGAGTAACGTTCAACTTGTATTAACAAAAAGACCTCGCTGTTAACTGGTAAGCAAAATATCACTGAACCAGGGAAATTATTGGCTTCAAGTTGTAGAAAAATCCTAGTCGTCGGGTCAGCACCTAAAGCAAACAGGACAGGTTTTGTGCCTCTTTTCAGAGCGATCGGGCAATCTGAGCATCACTTAAATCAAATGTGGTCGAATGTTTGTGTGCAATTTTACGGTCGTACCTAATGTGAGACCAGTGATGTATTGGTCAACAGTGTTGCCTCATCGAAGTGCCTTCGGAGTCCTACCACTGGCTGGGGCAATGCAGTGCATAACTTAAGAGTTCCAACGGTTGCAAAACTCGAGTGTGGTGTTTCTTTTTGAAGTGGGCTGCTTGGGGTTTGCATGTGAAAGCGAGTGAGGCAATCACTTGTGAGTAATGCTTATTTTGTATCTACCAAAGTCTCTTACTACTCACCATTGAAGATTCTCATTTATTGTTTATCTAAGGTCAATATATCTTACTTTGATTACTACACCGCTCTTCACGAACGGAGTAAATTAGATGAACTGGTTGAGCGTGGACATGTGGGGAGTGTAGCTACCCACAGTGAACTTCAATCTGTTTATGAACAGGACCCCGACAGTCAGCTTAAGATATACAGCTTGGCATATACCGTTGTATTTGTTTACCGCTAACAATTTTGAGTGCCACTTGCCGGCCGTTTACCTGAAGTCGTCATAAGCACAGCAGAAAGCCTAGCAGCAACGTTCAGCATCGACCAAGTTCACTTAGTCGGCTCCAGTTCAGTACTAACAACACATTATTGATTAACATCTATCGCTAGCCTGACCCAACTGTAATCAGGCCAACGACCTAGATGACCATGGATAGGAGGAGTCACCACTGTTGAAAGTCCGCGTTAATGAGTACACCTGTGTCCTCCTGTATGAGCGGTGCACCAATATAGATGAAATCTGAGTCTCATATGAGCTGACGGGACAAAATGTTGAGTGTGAGCTACCTGATAAGAAGCGGAAGTTTTTGAGGTGTTATACTTCGAAGCATTCTGTGAGAAGCAGTGATCAAACATGCAGGTATTAGCAAATTCCAAGCAAAAATCTAAATTTGATCTACATCCTAGACCACAGTTTAGGTGCAATAAATCATTACGACTAGCGAAACTTGATTTCTTTCTCACGGTCATATCAATGAAACTTAGACTGTATAAGTGGACAGAGAGAGCTACAGGTTACTCGCACTGTATCCAGTACCAAAGCACTTTGAAGCGACAGAAGGGCAAGTTACATGTATCACGTACCATAGGAAACTAGGAGAGGCGAGAATTTATCAAAAGGTTTAATTTCATCTTCACTGTTAACAGGTTTTTTGCAAGTTTATTACTAAAGAACATCAGGTTCTGTCAAAACTGTATATTTTCCCCATTGTCAGCTAAATTCATTTCAAAACATAGTGCTTTCAGATGTTTGCCCAAATATCGTTCGTTATTTTCTTGAGATTCCGTGGACTACAGACTTCAGAACCGTAAAAGAAAGAAACTTTTCGACTCAAAACTCGACTCTGCCTTTCCATTTCTGATGGGGTTACAAGTGGATATCACAAAACAAAACTTCCAAACAGCCACTGTCTCTCCAGAACACTTCAGGTAGGTGTTCGCATGCCAGTGCGCTGAAACGTGGAGTAGGTGATCTATTCCCTTGTTCAGCCATCACTATACGGTTGGACGATTTCTTTTGTAGATCAAGTCCCCCTCCCCACGTAAACGCAACTGTTCTGTTGAAGTTGGACTTTTGGTTATGAACGTGTTCTGTCCCAAGTGGACTGTTGTTGACTACACATGAAAACTTCGAATAACTGTGTCTCGGTGACTTGGATGTACATTAAATTAACGGTTATAAATCGAAAGAGCTACAGTCTACCTTAAGTTGTGGAAGAATTTTGGGGAGCGCTAGCAACAAGCAGTCTGTTTACCATTGACATTGCTTACCTTCAATACAATCGTATGAATTGTGACAACTGTTGAGGGATTGTACAGGATCTCGCAACTGTTCCCATCTGCATGACATCTGAATTCCCGAAAACAGAGGAATGTAGGAAGCTGCTTACAAGTTTTCAAACAGACGAACGACCCGGTTTTATGGGAGACGTGCAGCGTACCTGCGACAGACTTCACCGACATCAAATTCACTGAGATTAAGTTATTCCTGGTCGGTAAGAATACTTTTGCGTCCAATACTGCTCGGACCGCCATTGAATTTCTTTCACATGAATTATAAGGCGTCTCATTCACGATATAATTTGGCGTTGGAGTATGGCGTTTCAGCGTAAGTAGTGGTGCGTTATATTCCAGTCGTTGTGACAACAGAATTCGTTAGTGAATCAGTTGTTTCGTTGTCGAGTGAAAAGGTTCCAGTTTTCGACTCACTAAAGGTTTGTGAATTACTATTGGAACCGGGACGGAGTATGACCTGATTTCCGAAACTTTTATGAATGTATGCAGACGCTTGGTCGAAATAGACTTCTTGAATCAAACCAGGACAAAAGTCGACTAAGGCTTGGTCACTTTACTTTATTACAATCGCTTTCGTAGAGAAACAAAAATGCTTTGTCCATAAATACCGTGAGATGCATGCAAGTGTAAGCTGATGACCGCCTTACACGAACTAACTTAATTTGTTTGGTCTGATAGATTATCCGAGATCAGTGGTCTCATTCGATGACCTAACACAAACCCGTGCATAACATGTGAGGACGGTGCTTTCGGTATAGACTCTGTACACACATACATCAAGCCTCTTGTTCATTAGGCCAGACTCGCCATCAATACCCCTATACATTTGCGCGTTTTATGGAAATGATGAGGTGGTCATTGCGGAGTTGGCAGACACTGCAGTGTTTTTCTATGCAAGGCTGTCACGAGCAGGTATTTGACAATCTTTTAGTGCTAATAATAAGGTGAGCTAAGTTACATCGGCAAGTTGATAACATCTGCTAAGAACTACCAGTAACTGATTCTATGCAAATATCCCGAACTTGGACATTCTTCAAGAAAGTGGTTATTTTTATTCTCCCCGTAGATAGATGAAGAGACAAGCGTACAGCCAACAGGTCACCCGTGGAAGGAAGGGTTTTACCTGGACACCAAACCAGAGGGTATGTCCACAAATGACAAGCAAATCGCTGACCACCGTTAGCATTAAATAGAACCAACAAAATAATCATTTGAAATCCTGAATAAAAACCACCTGTTAAAAGCCTGGTTGATAGTTCTAGTTGATTTCATCCTGCAAGGTACACGGAGTCAAAAATATCAATAAGTTGAACATGAAGCCAGTTGTCAGTTTGTAGAAGTGTAGACGAAAGCTATCAGCTCCACAATTTTGTAAACAGCACGTGATGACTGTTCAGATGTGCCATCAAGAGTGGGCTTTCTATGCTGAACTTAAGTGATATTTTCATATCAGAAACAACAAAAGCGAAGGGAGTGGTACTTGATACTAACTTGCTTCTAGTTGCTATGGAAATAAAGTGTTCAGCAGTACTGTTTGACGGCCACCTATGTCACGCGGTCAATTGTGATTCAGTGTTTTCTATATATCACTCATTGTCGTGTGCTTCTAGGTTGGTATAACTTTAATTCAGCCAACGCTCTAAGTGACCGTAGATTAAGCAGACCATCGGCGATATGAGTTCATCTTAGTAAGTACAAGTATACTAACCACTACAGGAATAGTGCACAACCAGAGTTGATGTCGATTTACTAGAAACTGAGTAGATGTTCATAGAGGAATATGGCAAAGTCAACGGTCGAGTTTCTTGAACTACTAAGCCGGTTTCTTCAATTTAACGGAGCGCAACTGGTAGCCCACGTTATGCGTTAGTGCAAATAACAATAAGTCACGGGTGATCAACAGAACAGCAGCGTTTTGAGGAAGGTCGAGATAAGTTCGGTAAATTGGGCCTATTTTAAAGATCATTGTAATTCTCGACGGAACTATCGAGTATGGTGAGAGCTAGCTGACTGAATCTGATCGACGTGTGTAGGAGTAATCGAGTTGTGTTGTCGTTGGCTGCCATTCTTAGAAATAGGTTCGATCGAAATAGATTAAATATTATTTGGCTATTGCGGAACTGGTTAACAGATAATCCTTACTCCTCGACTTTATGAAGGTAGTTTTTGTGCGCTGTAAATCCCGGATCAATTGCTGTGAAATTCCATCCCGAATAACTCCAAAATCATGTGATCACCTCCTTCCTGCACACTTCCTTCAAGGTCCTGTTAAATCAATGGGGTTTCTATAGATAATGTCGATTTTTAATTTAATTTCGCATAATGTCTCATATTTTATCACGAAATCTTTTTGTCAGGCTACAACGACTAAAGATATAAGTTTAAATTGTACTCATCTTCAGTTCATGTAAAAGTTCTGCTACGAGAGCGCACCACGGATTTTGGTTCAGTAAATCTATGCAATTTCTACCCTCAGTCTTCCTTTGCCTGTATCGTCGAGTTCAACAGATTGTCCGGCTCGGATCACAGTATTTTTTGTGCGGTTGAAGAACTTCCGTTTTGGACTCAGGTTGACGTTGGTCCTGGATGTGATACACATCTGCAATCGCCTGGAATACCGATCATTTTTACCATGTCTCAGTCTAAATGTGATTTGGGATTCTTTCGGGTTGCATTTTTATGGACGCTCAGCTATTTTCAGGAACGACCTCTTTTAGTATACCATGTTGCTTGGAATAGTATTTCCATTAGCTTGACGATGGATGCATTCATCTGTTTCGTCCTTAAAGAGACATGAAAGGGCGGCATCCGTGACGAGGATGAGGCCTGCAGAACACCGCAGCAGTATGACACTGAAGCCTAATTGACCAAAGCAGTTTCTATTGTGAATAAACTGCTCAACATCTTTTACGGCAACTTCCGTGTACCATTGCTGAATAGACACAGTCCAACAGGCACCTTAAACAGGAGCTACTTTCTGCGGGTTATTCCCTTTGCCTTCATCCAAGATTTTCTAGTTTTCTATGACGAATTTCTGGTACGAACATGACAACAGTGATTTGCGGCTTACAAATTCAATAGCAGGGGACAAGTTTCAACCTTACAAGAAAATCCCACAGGGTACCCGTTTTAATTTGTGTAAAGTCAAATGGTTGGTGAAGTCCTGCAATAATCTACCCTCTATGCGAGTTGAGCCAGATAGAATGTTTACCTTAAAATCGGATATAAATCTTGGTATGTTATTTTTGTTCACCTTTTTAGGTCAGTGCGCATCCCCACTTTTGTCCGTAGGTCAACTCGCCAACTTATTTCCGTCTCTCCGAGATTTTGTCATCCTCATACTGAACTTCATAAGTCGTGACTTATGTGCTTTTGGATCTATTGTATAGTCTCTCTGTCACTCATCTTTCAATAGAAAATTTTTGCGTTCCAAGTTTACATGTTCTATCTTATCCTCACACTGTATTAGCGCCGGAACAAATCACTGTATGTCGTAAATATGCTCGCAGGTCTATGTCTAATCAATCGAAATCGTCGTAAAGTGTTTAACAAACATAATTCACATTAATACAAGACGGTTCCTTAAACTGTGATGTTGCACGTTACCAAGCAACAATTAGTCCGGCGAAATCAACTACAGTGCAGTCTCACTATGGTAACATTTCTCATTGGCCACATCTCAGCACAGACTGCTTAAACTCAACCCCGTGAGGTGTCTGATGCGCTGCCGTGTGGCGCGATCACCCCTTAATCCCTATACTAACTATTTGTATGGTATCCCTAACTTCGTCACAGCAACCACCGTCTCCTGCCACACTGAACTACGATTAGAATTGTGAAGTCGTATAAAAAGACCTGCTTGCTTAAACGAAGTATTAATCAAGTGAGTCCCAATTCGTAAATAGTAATTGCTAATTTGTATGTGCCGGTTACGTAGGCCAAGTGGGAAAGTAATGACTATGAAACAATCGTGAGCGACTAAGAGGGGGGCTAGTCTGCCTATTATCTGCATCTTGAATCCAAAGCAGAACGTTATGCAGTAAATGAACGCAAAAGTCAAAGTTTTATATTCATAGCAGTTTTTCAGTTCAGCTGAACGGTCATTAATGTCACTTGCAAAAACATGAAAACTCAAATGATGAACATAATCGTTTTCACTGAACAGGTTGATAATTAACGGAACTCGAGTATCCAAAGTAGGTAAAATTCTCATAATTCTGATGACACGGGTTGAAGTATGCAGTTTATGAAAATCGGGAGCGAAAATTTGCCTGTTTCCGGTTAACTGCATTAAGTGGAGTTTACGGAAATTTCTCTTGAATCATTAAACACTAAGTTCTTGATGCCTTTTCAACTGCCTAGTGATCCGGCTATTTCCTCCGTGAGTGGTGCGCATACGTCCACGGCTCTCATGATAGATATTCTGATTCGTTCACAATACACAGCAAAGGTACTGCAGATTAAAGCTACTTACAATTTGGAGCAATATGTACTGTTCACTCACACTGTTTTGGAAGTGGTGGTCACATTAGGAAGAAAACTTTTAGGGTAGTGTTTTTCGCGAGTAATAAGTCACGATTCTGCTAGCTTACATTATACGGAAGTGAAAATTAGCATCCTTGGTGAGTGGAACAAGCAGGAGATTGTGTATTCCGAAATATAAATTCAGGTTTGTTCTTAGATCGTGAGAGAAGTCCGTGGTCGTAGGTGACAAAGCCAATCTTTCTTTTCGGTTGTAAGGATTGAAAAGAAGGGATGCGTAAGTAGAAATGTACCGATATATGTTGGATGGGTGAGTACGAACATGCAATTCTTCAGCTTTCGGCGAGGTTTTGTAGCACATCTGGTACAGCACTTGCCGTAGCTGGGAAAGTTTTATCTGTTGCTGTTTTGAATCCGGCGGAACATCGGGTTGTTCGCACTTGGGTCTTTAATTCACCAGATCCATCAAGCTGCTTATTAGTGAAACACCTTTTTGTTAGAATATCCCGTCTACGCGCACTTTCAGTCGTGTCACACAATGCTTATCTTATAACCTACACGTTTCTGCGACATCTATTCAACTTTGTATAGAGGGCTCATGCAAGCGGATAGTCTGATGTATTCAGTCATCTAAGTAGACACATATGTGTATGATAAGCCTGGTGGCATCACTCAGTAAATAACTAAACAATGGAGCACGCCGAATCGCATCATCACCTAGTTGTTTTAGGCGCATTTGTGTGGTGTGATCTATTGGCCTGTGTTACCGTATGACGTCATTGTGAATTCGCATAAAAGTGGGCTGAAACCGTCCGAGTTGGTATCGGTGGTAACAAGGGTGTTTTAGACAATCATTATTATGTCTCTAAGATTTCGAGCTTGAAGTTCGAGTTACACGCAGATCTTGATAACATTCCGTTTCCCTCTTCATATTTGCACACCTGCATATTGCTGTAGATTTCACAAGTGACAATTTAGAACAAGCCGAATGAAGATACTTCTGTTGGAGACGAACCATTTAGGTAGAGAATTAATCCGTTAAAACCCGATAGCAATCGTTGCTTGAGTCCAACTATAATTTTTGAATGGCAATCCAAATTTGACTGGTCTTCAGACGGGCGTGGATGAACGATCAGTAAAACAACAAACACTTGTTAAAAATGTACCCGTTAACGGTATAGTCTGGGAGGATTTCTTAGCTAAAATTAGTGTTCTGTCAGCGTGACTGTGATGATATGGAGTATGTAATTGATAGTCGATTATTGAGTCTCTTTAAGGCAGACATCTGTCTTGACAGACCAAACTCCCCAGGTCCGGAAAGTTGGTCGCTGTAACTTTCTGCAACTCATTCAGTTCTGTTGAAATAGCCACACCGAAACATTTCAGTTCAGCATACGAGGTTTATCGTGTAGCATCTACTTTTCTTCTGCTGTCGCATCCTGTGTCTTCGGTATGTACTGCAGTTAGATATGTATGCAGAGACTGACTTGCCACGTCTGTCCCAAGTATTCTATCCAGCGCTCCGCAAATGCAGCCTTCCACTCCTCAGTGGGATTAGAGATGAGCTCCACTGATAGTCAATGGTCAGTAATTTTCTGTCCTGCGTATCAGATAACTATAAACTGCTGTTTACAAATGCTTAAGGACGCATTGTTCGTGATTTACTTCAACGTTCGTGAAGAAATTCGGAACTTTCCGACTAATTTTGAATTATTTGATTCCCGAAAACGTTTTTTACAGCCGTCATGTTTAACCGTAGTTTTCGTCCAGCTCCTTTCGAAAAATACCGTTAGACCGGAGCTCATTGATTAAGGCGCATTAGTTGAGCCCGGCAACGTTGCATCTATCTGAACATTGGCTTTATCTATGGTTATTTCGATGTTGCAGTGGTCAAGGTGATTGCCTTATTAACATGCGCTGCAAACTACAGTACTGGTGAAAGCTGTCATCCTACGAAAATTCCTAAGAACTGCATAGAGAAGGAACAGGCTGAAATAGCCCGGGGCGGAACTAAAACTGAGGCCCGGAAAACCCCGGAAAGTCAAATATTTCACCCCCATTCAAAATCGTTGGCGCCTTAATTTGCTGTTCTCAACTTGCACAGTTTCAAATAGTTGATGTAATTTACGGATGTCAATTAACTTTGAAGGACATCTCATCAAATGATCTTGGCTACAGTGCGTTACTGGTGAAACGCCAGTGGCATTTGTGCAAAGACGGTACAACGAAAAGATTGCTACTGACTAGACTGTGAGTATCTTGATATTTCCCAGGAGTTTTACTGGGCTATCAGTGGCGTTTTGGTGTCTGTCACTCGCGTATATCGGAAGTACATTCTGATGGGTGTTTCCCCTCCAAAGCATATGACAGTAGTATCTTGCAGGTAGGTTATCTGATAGTTTAGTGGATTGAACGCCGAAACCTTTGCATGCGAACCCCGTATATTACGTTTAAATGCCTTTTGTTACAGACAACATTACCTTGGTTGAGTCATCACATCTATGAGTTCAGTTGACCAGAGCAGGCGAGCGCAGTTCCCTGGTTCTCTGCGATACCACGAAGGAGGAGGTGTGACTTTCTTCAGAAAGTCGTTCTGATTTGAATTGAGATATAGAGACGTAGACTTAATGAAATGAGGACATTCACCTCTGTCGCATCTAAAACGAAGAAACCGCTATGTAAACGATTCCCTCGTTTTATCCGTTAAGTGAAACGTTGACAGTTTTGATAAGTAATCTTTGTGGTGACTTTCTCATTGGTA
This sequence comes from Paragonimus westermani, assembly GCA_008508345.1. Lineage (NCBI taxonomy): Eukaryota > Metazoa > Platyhelminthes > Trematoda > Plagiorchiida > Troglotrematidae > Paragonimus > Paragonimus westermani. Next base: position 94,866 of record QNGE01001455.1, on the reverse strand, counting down.
CCTCGCCGCATACTCAATTTGTTTGTGCGTCATGTTACTTACTAGTCTTTATTCAGTAGTTTATTGATTATGGTCCTAAAATAGATAGTTTAGCCCCAGTGAACGACCTGAATTATTCAACATGTTCTCATATATCTGCAGAGTAGAAATTTGATAACAAAACAAACATTGCTCGCGATTCGTTTTCTTCTAAAGCACCAAATTTGCAAATGTCATGATGTGAAATTCAAAAATCTGTTTACACTGCGTTAAGAAATCTAAAGAAAGGGATAGCTGTGGTAGCACAGCGTGTAGTGTTACACTTAATCTCTTGCTGTTCTGAAAATGATTGCTGCTATGGTCGCTGAGTTCGTCCGATGCACACTATTCCCTTTTGCTAGCCCAATGAAATTCTTCAGTAAAAAAATAATCCTTTCTGTGAATGCCAAACGCTATTTTCCCGTGATGTCAACGGTTGCGACTTTTGAAACCAGTTGAGAAAAGTATCTTGTAGATACCAAAAAACAGCGACGGCTTTAATGGGTTAGATCGAAATCTTTACATGCATAGAAAAGAGGATAAGTCCGTTGGGCGGTAGATAGTTCTCATTGAGTGGCGCAGAACTTCGAAATAAACCGCATTGATTCGAACTCTTATGCGTGCACGTGTGAATCGGTATAAGTTATACCAACCGAGCTGAAAAAAGAAGTTCAGAGACCCAACCAACAAGAGATATTGCATGTTGTTGGCAGTAGAGACAAACGGTGGACTTTTCAACTACATGTTTAGTTCGGCCGGTGATCGTCTTCCACTGATTTGAGTACTTAATTGTGGGATGAGTGACCTAAACTAAGTTTGTTTTGCATCCAACTGTTGTAAATAACGGCTGAAGTTCCACCAAAACGTACGACAACTGTGCGTTAAGAGATCTGGCTGAAAATATTCGTTGTCCACGAGGTGCGCTTAGTCTCAAGACCATTCATGAGATGATGTTTTGAGTAGCAGAAATTTGGACTCGTAAAAATAATCTGTAGTCTGCAAAACGTTTAACGGGATGTTCAATTCTGCTAGTAAATCAGGTGAAAACGAAATACCGGACAGCTAGGGCTTTTTTATCCGGTGGACCAATTTTTGTATCTGATTTACCTAAAGTGGCGGTTTACCTGAAGTGACTTCATTACGGATGGTCTCAATTCCGAAGGTTTTCGTCGGTTTCGGTTTCTGTAAGATTCGCATAGAATATTAAGTACGTTACTCAGACGGGCGAGATATGTGTGACAAGGAGTTCTGATCGCAATTTTGGATGTTAATTTAAGAGACTGATACCCTAAACAACAGTGGAAATCTGCTTGTTCGTCGGTTTTGTCAATGTGTTTTTGCATATAATTAGAGTGAAAATTCTGTTGCTGCCTTGAATTCGCAGATGGTGTTGGTTAGAAATATGTGAGTACTTCCGGTTGGCCAAGCTTGGTTCAATAGCAAAATAGGCTCAAGCACGCGTTATTCCGCTTTGCTTCGGAGCTCAGCCAATTGCCAAACAATTCCAATGAGTGGGAAATGGTATATTGATGGCTGAATTCAAAAATTGTTGTTAGATTCTCGAAGTACTCATTTGAAACAACGGCAAAATTAGGATAAGTGTAACCAGTTGGGCTTCGTTAGTTTGGACGCTCTATTTCTATCGCTGACACACAGTCACGGATGGCAGGTCAATTGAACTGACACTATGGAATGCTGGAGGTTTAAAGAACACTACATGGTTAATTCCTAGGGCTGATCTGAGGAGTCATGTGGTGCGCCAACAATCGGGAGGATCTTTTATTAACACTAAAAATGTCGGCCAAATGAGGTAGTAAACCCGCTAACGGCCTGCCGGTTAACCGTGCTAAAGGTAAAATCAGTATACCACACAAATACATAAGCGATTCAAGGTCGGTCCTGGTTTTTGTCTGCGATTGGGTTATACACCGTATAGGTAACCGTAGACCCCACGGTTCCGAGTAAGGTACTGGTACCCATCTAATAAGCAACTCAGGCCGAAACAACTGGACTGTCATAGTTCACAAGCATTTTATTTTCTGCCAGTGAGAACACGCATACGGAGTCGAAGTAAACTGATTATTCCTCTATCACCTCCGAACAACTGGGGTCAGTTTCCACAGTTTGTCAGGCAAAACGTTCTAACTTACAGAACATGTCCCAGCATGATTCGTCTTCTGCTACTTAAAATTAAAGGCCTTTGAGGTTTCGTCTTTTGAATCACATCCACTGACGGATCCGTCTCCGACTTTCTGGGCAGTAGGTAACGTGACATAGATAGGAAACCAGCAGGTTCTCAGCGTATGCTAGATTCCCATCTCGACGGCAGATCAAACATAACCACAAGGCTGGCTGTACTGACAGGCTTAAGCGACATTCATTTAAAGCGTCCATTTGTTTTGGAAAGCAGATGAAGCCATACTGTTGCTGTTTCCTTCGGCTGGAAATTACTAGGGTGGATAGTAAGCATTTGTGCAGATTTCCAACCACAGATATTGTTCCGCCTGTGATTCGTTCACACTGAAATCATTTATTTCGGCTTGTTTATTCTAAACCAATCAGTCTATCCTACGATGTGCTTTTTAGGATTCTGGGTACATCTGATGTATAATGTATATTAGTTTTGACAGAGTTTTTTGCTGCTCCAAGGGCTCACACAGAAGTTATCGACTTCGTACTCTCAGTGAAAAGTCCTAAAAAAGCCTCATGTACCGCAAATGATTAGCTTTGGCGAAGTTATAAGTTTCGTTTGTCGGTCACTTGCTTGTGGTTATCACAAAAGCACGATTCTGGGCACACATTTTTTACAGTCGTTTATGTCATACTGTCATTTGCAGGTTATGATCCATAAGAGACTAACTCTCTTCGGCTGGTCGCTTGGTCTAAATTTAAATAATCCATAGCTATAAGTGGACATAGATCACGCAGACTATCAGTAATCTTACTCAGCCCTCATGGGATAAGGTGCAGAGTTCATGTGACACGTGTAGAAATGGAACGGGTCAAGTCCGTTCACCTAAGTTGAGTCATTCACCAGGGAATAGAACTATACGGTTGACAACCCTATGCATGCTGCTTCGAACAAAATTCTGGAACTAAGGTTAACGTGAATCTAGATTCCCATACACAGAGGCATGAAAAATGATGTTGCGTAAGCGAATGGAAAATCAAAAAGGTCATCGTCAACCCCTTGGAAAACTGGTGCAAATACATCTCACTGGTGAGTAGTACGGGGATATGGTTTCCATATAAATTGAACAGTTGGTTGCAGCTGTTGCATTCTAGTAGACTTCGCAGTCGGTCCTCTTAGCAAATAAGCACAAGACCTAGTTTACGCTTTCGTTAGAGCTCGTCAGTAGTGCATATTCATGCCTCGAACTAGACTAGAACTCCGAACACGCCTTCATGAGGCAACTGTATTGACCATTGTACCATTGACCCCACTTGAGGCACCATCATCATGTGAGGACGCTCAGCTACATTGGTCTGAGTAATGAATTGATTGCCGGATAGCTTAGAGGGGGGACGCAGTAACTGTTTGGTTAACTGCAATCGATGACCCATCGACTAGAAATTCTTCCGAAATAAAATCAGAGAAGTGATTAATTCGGGCGATATTTCGACTACTAATGAACAGTAGGGGGTTTTGGTTATCACGTAAATCAGACATCACTGTACTATATCTATCCATCGCGTGAAAATCAAAAGTTTTTCTTGTCTCAACGGACTCCTAGGCGATTGTATCTGAAAGTAAAACTTTACGGATTCGTTTTCATTTTTCTACAGTAAGTTCAAACAAGCAAAAGAATGGTTCCTAGTCATGTTAAATACAAGCCTTGCTTCAAGGCCACAAGTTCCTGATCCAGCAGTATTAGTGCGGAAGGACAAGGATACAATTAACCAAAATGTCCTGTTCTTCAATCCCATAGACATTACTACATACTGTGCTATCTGATTCCCCTAGAAACGATTGCCAAAGAGGTTGCTCGTTGTCAGACAGAAGTAAAAAGTACGTAAAAGTAGATCACCAAAATTGTACACGGTTGTTTTTATTTCTGTCCTTCCTATCTTCGGTCGACAATCCTGTAGCATCAGTCTCCTGTTTGATTCCGACCGCCATAGCATACTCTCTGCGTTCCATACGGTGATGCTCATTTCTAATGCAAGTGCATGCCATTATTTCGACTGTACAACGTACTATTTGCCACTATCACCGTAAAAGTGCACCGTACTACTGAAAACTGTTGGGTACAGTTACTCAACCTGTTGCCGCTTATCACTTGTTTTATTGTCCGCGAGATATTTATATTTGATAACGTCGTCCGATTCCGTGTGCCCGCATGCCGCTCGATTCTGACTTACCTGCGTAGAAGCATAGCGCAATGCGTATATTTTCAAATGCGATCCAATTCTGGTTAGCCACAAGAGAATAGAAATGAAGATAACGAATTCTCAATAAAAAAAATGAAGAAGTATGCCAAAGATGGAGCAAGTTAACACACTCTGAGAGAGGAAAAAACTAAGACTGGAAATATTTGAACATTGTACTTTGAGTGTAAACAAATATTGGCCAAAGAGACGGGAATAATCAAACACTAAACTTCATATTCTTGCATTCAACGTTCTTCCAGGTACATATTTTCCGCTCGTGAAGAAACCTAAAATCAGACGGAAACCCCGACAGACTGGAGACATTCGAAATTAACAAGTATATATTTTATAATGAATATGCTTGCTTTCGTGCATCTACCAGATCTGTCGGCTGTCATAATTGTGCTTCCTAAGTTCAGCCTCAGACAAAATGAAAGTTAATTTAGAATTCTCTCCATCAGAAAAGTCTGAAAGAATAATAACGGTTGAGAGTATTGACAACCGTAAAATTGATCGTGCCGAGATATATAATCTGCTCTATGCAAATTAGCAGGAATGTATATTACGTACGCCTATGTTACGTGTGTTGCGTACGAGCTTCGTGTGGTAGCTGATCACCGTTCTGGTTGGTTGGCGTTGACCGTCCCCCTTTCCGTTCGCAGCAGCTTACCTGTCATCTTAGGCTGACTGCACAGTCTCCACTCAGGTAGGTGATTTCGTGAAAATTCATCGCGCACATCGAGTTTGGGCGTTCGATTGATCACCAAAATTGACATTTAAGTTGCAAACGTTTCATTAACAAATGCGAAACTCATGGAAAAACGGAACAGCAAAACGATCAGACGGAGCTACCAGCCTTATTGGTGTTCTCTACAACCACACATCCCAGGTTTATTTAGAGTCATTCACGCTAAAGTTTGACAGCGTAATCTGTTTGAATGCAGGAGTGTTCAGATGAAGGTAGTTGGATGATCGTTATACAACGCAGACCTTCACTACGCCCATCACCTGGTTGACTAGCCTCCACATGAACTCAACTGAGCTATGTGTACGAACGAGAAACATGTTCCTATCTTTTTGCCAAATACGTCAGGCAGCTTGTAAAAGAACTTTCTGTTCTTCGTCAAAAACTAATGTAACAGCTTATTGCCTCTAGATTTTGGTAAAACTTCGTAGCTGCGGACCCCGCTTCAGCGCTTCGACTTTTGCACACAAGTGTTAGCCCGAGTTGAGAACGGACACAGCCGAGTTTGGTTGTTCTCACTACACTTAAAAGCTGCTGGAGACCCCGAATCAACCATGGAAGGGTACACGGCATGCTCATTTGAACAGACGAAGATATTCGGTGGCGAATTTGGTGAACTGGCAGAAGTTGACTCAAAACAGACAGGTATATTATTTGGAGTCCAGTTTTTTTCCAGATAGCGAAACTTGCCCTAAAGGTAGTTTGTGAACCTAAAGACATTCTGTTTTAGTAGACGTTCTGGGTCAGGCAGAACATTAAATCCTCAAAAGCAATGATTGTTCTACCCTTACATGTGACTAGGTTCACTCTAATCCCGGTCATAATGCGAAATCTTGTGTGTTCTATCAATTACTGTATCTATCAGTTTGCCTGCAATTAGAGAAATACATACACCGGGGAAACAGGAATGACGCTTGAAACCAGAGTCAATGAGCACATCCCAAAGTGGTTGAGAAATGCTTCAATCCACTCGCCGGTGAATGAGTGAAACGTTGCTTCAACCACTGGAAGATACTTGCCAAACACAGATCACACTGTCAAAATCACATTTTCCTTTCTGGTCCCAATTAAATTTTGCAGTTCAGGAATTTTCATGTAAGCCGAAAACTTGTTGAGGTCTTTCAATTATTTCATCTAAGTCTTACTGTATTTCTGTTTTCATGCCAGTCACATTTACGACTGAAGAAAGTACAAGAAATGAATTTCCATCTTCATTCGAATGTTTTTTTCAAATAGCTCGCAGGAACTCAAGGTTTTTAGGGACAACTTTCCATCCTCAGTGTTCGTGTGACCTGCACACGTCCGGGATAAGTAGACGTTTTGTTAGGAGATGGAAAATAGATGGTCATACCAGCAGAATATGGCATATTCACGACGGTGTGCAGATCAAATTCGGGACAGGTAGATATTTGGTGAATTTTCCAGCAGTCACACCTTATTTATCTGTAGACAGACGGTGTAGGTGGATGCATAATTTCAGGTTTCCGGATGGGAGTTAATTATAGGCGGTTCCAGTTGGGTTACATCATCCAGCTGAAAACACTAACCGTTCAAGATCACTCCATAGTTTAGATGGGCTTCCGCTGCACGTCAAACTATAAATGCGGTTGTTACGGGTGCCTACCAAGTCGTACGGTACCGTACTAAAGAATGAAGTCACGTGTATGTACTCGGTCCATACTTCATGTAAGCATCGGCGCTCATAGCCGTCATCAGGCTCAGTAGAACTTCAGAAATCTAATGGAGAATTGGGTTCCAGTCGGTGATTCGGTGTTCGGAAATGCTCAGGAGCCTAACGGCCATATGGACCTGAATAACTTTCTTGCCGGTTCAACTTAAATACCTCCGGCTTCACCTTTAATGCTGGAAATAGCCAGCTTCGTGATTAAAGGTAGACGGATAGGGTCGGGGCTTCTCATAGAGGGCAAATTAGCATGTACACAGGGGGTTAAATATCAGAAAACAAACACTACATTTCTAATTCAGAACATGGCAACAATCCTCAACCACTTTCTGCACGCAAACAGGTGCGTTTCTATCATTTAACCCAAAGCTTTGGGTTGAAAAATAAACAATACATTAAGCTGAAAAAGGAAGCTTTCTTGTTTTCCACGTCTTAACTAATTACACGTTTTATAGTTTCTATTAAGTAACTTTATTTTGCGAAGGGTCTTTTTCCATTAATTTAAAGGCACTGGACATAACATGTCAACAGGTTGTACTTGGAGCTTTTGACTAAATAATAGGGTGTGGTCAAAACCTAACATCTGTGCATCTTTCACAAAGAGTTCGTAAAGGCGGACTAACTAGCCTTGAGTGCAGGTCACTTATGCACAGCTTGCAGTGCACTGTGAACGACTGAGTTGAGAGTGACATTAGTGGGTCGTCGATTTGTAGCTATTATGAACAAAACACAGTTGTGAACACCAACTTTTAGTAGTCACTCAGGTCATCCGGTCAATTTTGGTTAATTACGTTTTGCACAACAGCGATTAGCTTCTATCTCAAGCATAGACCATATAGGCCGAAACCCCAGGCGCATGTGGGGCAAAGAGACGATCAGTGATATCAGAATATTCCAGTTACCGCCTGTGCACTGATTCACCTATCACAGAAATAGACTGGCCGACAACGTAGGTTATGGTTAGGTTAGGCGTGGTCTGACCTAATTAACCATGCAGTTTTTGGGTACATTGAGCGAAATCAAGAACCCAGTTTCAGATATACTAATGCCAATTAGTACAGCCTGCTTAAATAACGAACCATAGCTCTCAAGTTATTAGAATTGCTATACCAACAATAAGGAATATCAGTAGTAATTTCAGGACAGTTTGGAAGTCCATTTTGTCGGTGCTGTTCCGCCGACCACGCCGTGTTAATTCACGTGCATGAGAAAATATGTCCACGAATTTGTGGCCAAACTAATATTGGTAAACGTACGTAATAAACCCTCCAATTGTGTTTGTTTGAGAGATCACTACGTTTGAACAACAGTGGAGTGAGCTATGAACGTATGTTTTGCCAAAGGGAACTTTGGTGTGAGGAGTATTTGCTTGGCCAGGGGACTAATCCGCTTCAGCTAATTCTTTCTGAGGCGGTAATGGTGAAATTTCAAAACTGTTTGTTCTGTATGTTTTGTCTTAATTATGCTGTCGGAAGTTGGTCATCACAGTTAAATCCTGAGTATTGAGCACGCAGTTTTGGTTAACGGGATTGTTTCGTCGGTGAAGCTCTCGATCGACATCATCAATCTTAGCGCATCAAGGAATTCTACTCGGTCGGTGGTTCATCTCCTTTTTTCATTTACTACATTTATCTGTAGACCCTCTTGAGGAACATATGCCTACCCATCGAAGTTCTATATAATATACCAATGGCGATATAAGACATATATCGCGAGATGTTAACATTTCGGTTACTCTCTTCAGTCACGAACGTAAAACATTAGAATATATAGGACATGCGGTAAGCAACACAATAAAAAACATTCAACGATTGAGTTTACATGAAACAAAGGCTGTCGTCAGTTCCAGGACAGACAAACTGCGTGAGTCAACAGTTAATGCACACACACAGAGCCGGACGGTGAGTATAGATCAACATCGCTTCGGAGAAAGCGAGCAATTTGGGGTTCTTATTATGTAACAGAACTTGAAACAGTTGACTCACGCAGTTTTTCTGCCCTGGAACTGACGACAACCTTTGTTTCATATAAACTCAATCGTTGAATGTTTTTTATTGTGTTGCTAACCGCATGTCCTATGTATTCTAATGTTTTACGTTCGTGACTGAAGAGAGTAACCGAAATGTTAACATCCCGCGATATATTTCTATCGTTATTGGTGAACTGAATCAAGGGAACACAGTGTTTTAAATTCTTTCTACTTCGAAATTCCACTCGATTAAGGATTGTACAACGTTTGCTGATGAAATAAGTGACTTTTTAGTTTAAACTCTTGTCCCACACGGACGTGGGAAGAGGGTGAAAGTTTAATGAGCAATACGGTCCTCACCGTTGAGCCCTAAAATGTATGAAACATGACCCCTGTGCATTTTCGAATGTACCGACTACATTTGATAGATTATAAATGAAGAACTAACTGTGACTGCCTCCAACTGTGCAATAATTAGTTGCTGCAATAATGATTTTCTTTGATGCGTTTTGCTTTAAACACAATTAAATAGGATTCAAGCAGATGTGTGAATCACTAATCCTAATTTGCATTGCTTGGCACATTGTGTGACATAGCTGAACTTATTCTGTTAGAAAATCCCAACTCCATACATTCTAACCATACATTCTAAGTATACAGCACTTTGAAACAAACGACTTGGTACACTACGAAACACGTCGAGTTTGCAAGTTTACAAAATTGTCTGGACTTAAAATATGTGATAGCTTTTCACTTACAGCTCTGTTTCCAAGCATTGCTTCTCACAGCTCATCTTCGACTAGATGAATCTGAACGTTTCTTGACAGTTTGGGTCAAATATCTTTTAGAAGTCATTAGTATTTGCTACACAAACTGCTTGCTGAATAACAGGAAAGAAGCAGTTACAATCGTGAGTGCAGCTGAACTGAATATCGGAGGATAGAGTAGCATAGAAGAGCCTTGAAATGATCCTTTCTAAACGGGAGCATGTTTCTTTGTGATATAACGACATAACCTGGTAAACTATACATCGAATGGGTTACGGTTACTTATGTGTATGTATTTCGTATATTTGCATTGTATTACATCCAGTTACCTGTTTGTGGATTCTCCCGCTGCTAGGCTTCATTCAACAGAATGTTATGTACGGAATATCACAGTAGTTTTCACTGATACATTTACTGCCTACTTCTAAAGAGGGCCTACGTTTATCTTCTTGGCGATTCAGGTCTATGTGGATGTCATTACAAAGCAAGTCCTCAAAGTCTCTTCATAACTAAAACTAAATAACTTCATTTTAGTTATGTAAAATGCCTAGAAATTTCCGAGTTAACTGGGGATAAAAACCAAGCTTCTGGCATTGAGAGGGTTTACATGATTAAAATAACAATTCTGTTAGTGAGTTAGCTCCTCTGAAGGCACTCTGGCTTCGTAAATACTATTGAAAAGTATGCGTTCGACTGACCAGCGATGCATCAGCGATGCAGTGGACAAAAAGGTTATCTCCTGCGGGCCTTGGGTATAGTTCGAATTTACTTATTGGCAAAAAATATGCAAGATTTATGAGGTCTAACTTGAGGAAAACACAAGTCCAGTGCTTCCTTTCAAAATGGACGGGCTATAAAGTCTAAGAAAGTGTGAAATCTGAGAATAAAACAATTGTTGCGTGTATGGTCGTTGATAAAATAATGAGTAATGTTGTGTAGAATTAGTTGTGCCAATTGTGAGAACAACTGTTCTCGGTACTTCGCATTGGGGTTTCACAACTGTGTAGGGTACATGCGAATTTGGCCATGTGTCTTTGGGAGACGAACCTAAGGGAAGGTCCACTGCTACGCCACCAATTTGTCTATAGAGCTTTCCATTGAATTGAAACTGAACGTTTGAAGTGCAGAGTAGTACTAGCACTTTTGGTTCTGCGAAGGGACTGCTGACGCTGAGTCGCATGTTTGTGTGTAAGCGCGAAGGTAATCGTTAGCTTCGCTTAGCCACATACTTTGAGTAGAGAATTCACGTCTAAGGAAACCATTGCATAATTTTTGATACTCACTAAATCCACCTCATCGACGAAGTCAATATTATCTTTTGAACTGAATGGGGTCAGTTGCGATTTGGCTCGTTCCGGCATGTCCATCAGCCACTGAGCTAAGACATGATACGGAAGATTGTGTATCGAGAATCGGTCTTAAGTACACTCTGCCCTTCTGAGCTTTAGGGAGGCCATATAAGCTTTACGTCTATGGTTTTAATGACCCGTTTAGCTTGTTTTAATCCATCATAAACAGATCGCATGTGTCGTATACAATTGTAAAGGTAAGATAAAAGCTACGGGGAACGAGTGTTTACATATTTGGCTTCCTATTAATTAAGTCTGTGTTGGCTCTTCCCTGTGCATTCTTGATTGAGCATATGTGTATATGGTAACGTCTCGTATGTAGTATGCATCAAGACTTGACATACATATATATACTTACATATATACGTATACATATGTATGTACGTATACGTATGTCAATTTCTGATGCATAAACTCTGCGAGACGCTACCATGTACACATATTCCTAATCAAGGATTTCACTAGAATTACGGTTAACGTTTGTTCATCTCTGACAAATCAACTGGCTGCACTTGGATCAGGATTGACCAATTTGTCTGAAAGATTTGGATGATTCCATGGTCTATCAAAAAAGGGAACCAGATAAGGCGTCACAGTGACTAACGTCTCATCCAGACTAGTAGTGTGTTAAAGACTCATCACAGTCTAGTTTCTCTATTTTACTTATCGGTAGCTATGAACATTAGGAAGTAATATAGTGAAAAGGAGGTTAGACCGAGGAATGAATGGGTGACTTGATACCAGCGAAAGTGATCAAGCAGTAGGACCATCCGTAATATTACTTGTGCAACAAACGAAGAACCACGAAGCAAAGCAGTTTGTACTATTTGATTATACTTGCTTGATGGATTCAAAGTTGTCTATATGTTGTGAAAATCTTAGAAACCTCTGTTAGCCATTGAACGACAACACCAAATAGGTCGAATTTCGGAGCTAACTGCTGATCAAAAACAACGAAACAAAACTTACACGAAGATTTGAACACAAAACAGGGTTATCAGAAAAACTAAGAGGTTGTATCCAAGGGATATCTCATCCATGTGAAAGGTAAGTGCTGAGAAAACCTCTTTTACCAACGTCAAATGCACAGGTGAGGGTTTTGAGAGCAGTCGCGATTCCTGCGTTGAGTGATTTACTGGTGTAGAGGGAACAGAGCGTGCATGTCAAAGAATTAACGTGTGATTATAAAACACAAAGGTAACATAACTGATCTCTGGCAATGGTGTATACCGAACTAGCTCTAAACGAATGTCAAACAGCAAAGCAAGTGGAATACTGACAACAGAATGGATAGGTAGAAAAATCACAGTGGGCTGTCAGTTGATTGTAGAAAAAACAAGGAAATAATAGTGATAAATGTCCTCAACGAAACGCGTTGAATCGCAAAACAGTGCAACGTTTATAGTTGGAAATTGCAATGTCTGGTAGGATGTGTGTTCTGTTTGGAAAAGTGGATAAACATCTAGCAAAATACCAGTGCTTGTTTAGTAAAACCTTGCTGCAAACTTCTGACGAAGTTATTTACTTTTTTATTCACACCAATGACAATTTAGGCCTATCGCACATGATAGGATAAGGTTCGGCACGTAACCAGACTTGAGAAAATGTTGCGGGGATTTGTTTTCCCTCCATTCCTCCTCATTCATTTTTTCGGACGCCAAAGGTAATCTGTAAGTGAGACTCTCCAAACAGTAGTTTGACGCATGTTGTACTGTTTCGTTTGCAGTTCTGTCTCAGCAGCGTGGTTAAAAATTTCAAACCTAATAACGAGATAACTTTGTATCAATAGAACCTTCTTCTATTGTTGAAAAGACATTCACCTGAGCAATACATTCTATAATCAATAATGGAACACAAAGGAAGAGAGTGAATAACTCCAAACTGCATTCACACCGTTCCAACATAAAACTCATTACAAACATGCGTTTGCCAAATCGGGGGTTGCGCAAACACTGTTTGTAGTAAACTGAAGAACGAAGTCAAATGAAAGTTGAACAATGTGCTGATGCTGTACATAAGAAAAAGTGTTCTATCAAATAAAGTGGATTTTGCTATGCTTCTTAGGTAACAATTCAACAAAAATTTAGAAAAGTTGCTATTTTTGAAGACCATGACGGTTTGAACTGCAACCTACATATACACACCATGTTGAGAAGCACAATGTGTAGTACCATGCCGAACAAAACGGTCATTTTGTTACAGAAGACTATTACTTACCACTTTGACAGGTGTAAAATCTTTTTGGGTCATCCGTAGGAAAACAGGGATATGTCGGATGAGTCAGAGCGTAGGAAGTGAACATTCATGATGAGTAGCTAGTCGCCACTGATGAGTATAGTGCAAGACTTTAGCAGCCTAATCAACAATAATTCATTTTGAACCGAAGTAAAAACGAAAAGCGATTAAAAGATAAAACACTTCGTTGTGAACATGTGGTCTGCTTTTGACGAGTTAGCGGAGTTGGATCAGTTGAACTTATGTGTGGAGACAGTAGGCAGGGTAGTTGATTAACTAAAAATTTCCCGGTTGATTGCGATACGTAGTTGTGTCAATCTAATCGCCACCCGTGTGATATCAGAAAACAACTTTTTTTATCATTTACGGACAATCTTAGGTGAGGTTTACGAAAAGTAATCATGCAACTATGAACTGAATACTGTTAAATTTAGGGCTAGATTCAGCGGGCATGATATCAACAACGAAAACGCAAGGCGTACATCAAGGTTGATACCAAATTCTTGAGAGTTAACAAAATTTTCAACATCCGTGAGTGAAAATTCAAGCGTCCTATTCTGGTAGGCAGGAAGGGTTGATGGTATGATCAATGTATGGTGAAGGAAGTGAAAAGAGCTCATAAAATACAAGGAAATAACTGAATTTTGTTCATGCAAAATAACTGGGAGACTTGATTCAACCTGGCTGAAAGGATGTACGGTGAAACACACACGACCTTTGTTTTAATAGACTCGAAAAAATAGCTAATAAAATCATGTTAATCACATTGTAGGTTCAAACGTGTCTGTCTATGATACGACGTGCTTATCAAAGCACTGCTATATGCAGTCTTATTGAAGCATGTGTAATGTACAAATTAGCTCTGTCATGTGGAGTCAAAACACAAGAGGATAGCAAATGATGACTCACTTCAAAACAACGTTGTGTACATCATGAATTGGATAAAGAAGACAAAACCACGAAAAATAGACACGAGTTCAAGGTTTGAAATGCGGTAGTGATTTTGGCTGAATATAGATGACATCCGAATGGCTTTTACTGGACACATGAAACTACACGATCTGAACTCCCAGTCAATTTAATGAGTTATAGAGTGAACACATTTTGTACCCTGTAAACAGTGATTGTGATGAAGCCAACTCACAAACTATCCATCTCACAGAATAAAAGAAAGTATGTCTTCAGTTCAAAAGTGTGAATGTGATAACTTATGAATGAATTGTTGCTCTGTTTCCGCTGCTTAGTGGGCAGCAAAGCCTGCCGAGATAGGTTATTGTTTTAATTGGAAATAGTACACTCTGTTTCGGAGGCGAAATAAAACGTATTATGGTGTTTACTTCATATAAATTTTCGCCGGCGAACCAGTGCCATTGCATTCACAGATCCATCCCAAACATTTATGGATGTACGAAACATAGTGCAGTCTAATGAGCCCCTCACCTGCAAAGTAATTCACAGCACCCAAAATACTAAACAATAAATTGTTGCTTAGAGTTTTACTCTTGAAACCATTGAGTTGTAGTAAGATCATGAAAATATTTAGATGAAAATTTTCTCTGGGCTGCATGGAAATATAAGGCTGATGCTGCTTGAGAATATCATGAAATATTAAATAATGGAGGTACTTCAGTGACATTTCACTATTTATGGTGTACGACTTAATATTTTCAAACGCGAAGCTTATCGAGTTTGAAGGGTGTTACGAACGAAAGCTCTCAGGAGCCTGTTAATTTGAGTTATGACATTATAGCCGAGTGTCACACAGTCATCTAACTTGTAAGGCAGTTTATTCACTCCAAAACTGTCCACTCTTTCTCATAATATTACGTTTTGCTGGCATTTTCTCTTATTTCCTATTTCACGTTTTTGTCCCTGCTAAAGCAGGGAAATTTTGTGAATAGAATTATAAGTGGTACTGGTAACCCATCTTGACATGATGGACATTATAAGTGCGCTTAACTGGCCTGTGTTTAATGTCTCACTTTTTTTCTAACCCTCAGGGTTTTTTCGGTATCTAAAGACCGAATTTTTCATGCTCTATCTAGTGATCACCATATGACTGCCTATAATAAACGTTTCTCACACGGTCGCTAATTGGAATAGTCATAGTTAGTATGGTGAAAAACATAATTTAGTCATTTCGGTCTCTAAGCCTTGTTTCCATGTCATATCTGGATTTATTCATTTTTATTGTACACATGATTTCCGTAACAAGTTTACTGTTTTTTCTTCGGTGTTTTTCTTTGTTCTTAAAACTAAATGCAACCCTCTTGGTTAGATTACTGTGAATTCTCTACTATACATTGGTATTTGACAACGTGAGTGGCAATAAGTTGCATGTAGCAACTTTTCTGAAAAGTGCATTTTACACATAATCTATTAACGACTTTTACTGATTCTTCCAATCTATGCTGACACCACTCATTATTTGGAACCGCACTTTCATCTGCGCATTTCTCTTGCATAAAAGTTTGGTTGTCGATAAACCTATACAGTCATCAGTTAACATTAATTCAGTTTTGAGGGTTCGGGAGATGTTTCCAGTGAGCTCCAAGTTGATTACTTTGGAGATATTTTTGTTGCTTAAGCTATACGGTTAAACATTCATTAATTGTGCAGAGGATTTCTTTCCTTGACTTCACCTCATAAATACAAACATATGTTGCACCAAGAGATTGTGCATTACGCTAGTGACAATTTAGTGGCCCAACGTTAGCAAGGTGCTTCAAACAGTAAAGCGTTTGAACTAATTTCCGATGACCATACAGATTAAAGCCAAGTGCCAGACAAACCTTTGAACAAAAATGTGTAATTGTTATTTAATCATAATTTCCCATTCGACCTGTGCTTTCGCCTATCCAACTGCTGTATATTTATGTAGTGTGGTACATGTGATCAAAGCCAGTTGATGTTTAGTGTGAAATAATCATATACCCTGAATGCCATTTGTACATTACTCAGTTTGTTCAATGAAATAATCGATTTTTGTCTAGCCGAGAAGCTGATGATCACGGAGTTTTGATTGGAGTGAACAGAACATCTTTCGTTTTGTCTCCTTCGAAATGATCGAACAAATTGAACGCTATTCACGCAAGGTTGTTATCGAGAGTTTAGAATGACTGATCAGCCATGCCTATTGTGGGCTTACTGGTCGTGGTGATAACATTCTGGTCTCGCAAGCACGGAAGCCAAAGTAAAATTATCATTCGAATGGGAATGCACACTAATGTTGTCTTACAACAGGAAGAAAACTTGTCTGGTGCTTCTGCCTGAAGTGGGCTAGGCTATAGGACTCATATAAGTGCGGTGCCTAATAAGGAAAGCGGGTGGTTTTCAGTGTAATCCGCATGCTACTTGAAGATGTTACACCCTGAAGGTCCACATCTCGAATCTTTAAATGAACATCAGTTCATTCTTGTTGTAGTTTGGGCATGAGACCAAAAGCCTGTTTTAAATTCTGCAACAAGATTTGCATAGCCGATAAGCATCCAAACAGCCGCCTAATCTTCAGTTAATAAGCGCACGGGGTAAGTACCTCTTACCTACTAGTCAAACCAGAACTGAGCGATATTTTTTCACACTTACACGGACGCCAAGTCTGCTGGGATGTACAAAAGCGGCATGGTTCTTTCATTCACTCGGCCATGTTTTGTGAGGTGTTGAGCTTAGCTGATAGATATCTGTGTTCAAATATTGAATTTTTGTGAATAAGACCCAGGATTTTCAAACTAGCAGAATTTTAGCTAGTTTGATCCTTAAGTCAAACACACTTAAGATTCAGCAATGAAAATCACAGACCAATGAGAAAACAGTTGTCAGTCGACCAACCAGACAGTTCAACCAGGTCAACATAGACTGTATAAACATACATATTTCCATACGTGGTTCATTATTTAGAAGAACATTCAACATGTTGCTGATTGCCATTCTACTGTTGTCCATTCTCAACTCGTCGGGAATCAACGGAGGTGAGTAAATTGGTATTTTTACGTTGTATTTGACAGCGCAGTTGAATATGTAGGTTCTCATTAATCAGTCCAGTTCACTCCGTTGTTATGAGTTACACTTCATATATCGGTGTCAATTTTGGAAATACGACAGATATAGTTGCATATGATCAGATGAAATGATATAGGAATAGTTTTGGCGATTTATCTTGTAATGCAAACGATACTTCCAAAGATTTTTGTGACGTTGTCGTATACTATGAAGCGTTCACACCTTAATTGGTTTTATGTGGTCAAATGATGTTTCCGAATCAAAAGCAGATGAACATCATTCAAGTCGTGACTTGAAGAAGATGACAAAGTGAATATGTGTATTTATAGAGTCTCAAAAATGATTATCTTTTGCTTATCAAATGACCTGAACACACTAGTGTCTGAATAAAAAGTTAGTGATTCAAGAAAAAGGTGGAAATAATGTCAGAATATTCCACAAAAATGTGTTACAACACAGAAATAGTTAGCAATGTTAGCAATCAGAATTTGGGTTTTTTCGAAATCGCTAAATTACATTTAACGACTGCAAATTACACTAATAAATATAGATCATTTTATTAGTGAAACACTCTCATTATCACAAGTATAACGCTTTTATGTATAGATATACAGTTGTGCCCTGTGTTAATATGCCAATCATTATATTTTCTCCAAAATCGATACGAAGCTGTCGGAATGGATATCCACGGACACCGTGAGTAGATGATGCAGGTGTCACTTTTACTGCTCAAACATCAATGTTACTCAACTACATGTTTGTGGATAAGTTGAATTTGAAAATAACTCGAAAACGTTTATGCATCTGCAGATACCTGCGTATCCCTTATTCACTCAGTTGACACGAACTCAAAATTTTTAGAGAAATAATACCTTAAGATTAAGTCATTCAGAATGGCTAACTTGTGAACACTTGAGTCATCCATCAGGAATAGTTTGCTGGTGGAGTCAGTTAAATGAGTACGAATGTTTGACTGTGGCAACGTTTGAAGCAGCAGTCAGAAACCACTGGTAAGGGATAGGTGATTTATGCTAATGTAAAATCACAAAGCACTCTCTCAGAAGGCTAAAACCGATATAAATCAGATGGAAATTCGCAAACTCAGGTGGCCAGGTAGCTGAATTTACAGTTGCTTGTAAAAGATATGAATTGTGATTGAATGATTCTATCATGTAACACTTGGATTGGGAGAAAATACTAGTTACATGAATCTAAAAATTTGTGAAAAAGTAGCAATTTTTTTCTGAGTTATGGCTGAGGGTCCATTTTGCATACTTTCGAAACGAAGTGTTCAATCTCGGTGAACATGAGTGTGAAATGCACGACTATATTTGAAAACAAAATAAGACACAGACCCAGTGAAGTTTAATGAGTCCGTGTACTACGTGGGTAATAATTCCCAATAAAAGTAGACAAACATAATGAAAATCTTAGTACAGCGCAGACAAAATGTGACCACATGAGTGGAAGAAATGACACATATGTGTAGAGGAGAACGGGGAAAAATGCCGAGAAATGTACACTAAATAAAAGCGAACACGTGAAAATGAACTGAATTGCTCACAGTTAGGAAGCAGAATTCGTAGATCAAATAGAGGTAAGAGAGACATAAAATAGGAGACGTTTGCAAAAAAATAGACCAGAGAAAAAGAAGTAAAAAAACAGCACATGATTTAAAGAATAAAAAAGATTCGAGACGGAGGAAATACGAGAAAAAAGGAGAAAAAGAGAAGAAGGAATGTAAATGAAAAAGTGAAAAGGAAAACAGGAGGAGAATAGAGAGAGAAAAGAATTGATAAAAGAGAAAGAAAGAAGGAAGAGGAGCAGATAGAAGAAGAGTGCGAAGAAGAACATGAGAATTGGGAGGCAAAAAAGAAGCCCCAGAGAGAAGAAAACGAGAAGAAAAATCAAAAAAAGGGTAAGGGAAAAAGGAGAGACAAAAACAAGGGAGAAAATAGGAAGAAAACGGAGAATTCGAAAGAGAAGACAGGAACGAAATAAGACAAAAATCAAGGAGGAAAACGAAGGCAGAGCAATAAAAATTGAAATTGAGTAGGTTCAACTACGGAATCATAATTGCACAGATATGAATCGTTCGATCGTGTATCTTGCAGACACGCGCATTCGCACATATGTCAAAGTTAGCAAGCATGAGTGGTGCGGAGAACTGATTGTAGAAACTTGATGGTTTTCGTGCGGTTGGACGACAACCCCATGATTACGTAATTTGATCAAACGGACACTGATATGGTATACACGAAACGGTCGGGTTAGTGAGACTATTGAAAATTTGCCAACCATATTGAAACGCAGTGTGATCGGTGCCCATTTGTCTTGACTAGAAATGAATCGTTGAGGAAACCGATTGAGAATGCATCACGATAAAACAGCCACCTCTCTCTGTGTATTGATGGAATACAATCACATTGTTCCCTTCCCAATTCATCCACCTGTAAAGCGCACGGTGATCCCCGTAAGTATGAAATATATATGAAGTTATTGAAGCCGAAATCCATAGGAAAAAGCGTGATATGTTTCGATTCAATTTGTAAGCAATCGTGGTGAAGCGAACACTAATTCATGCGTTGCACCATGTGCACAGGTGAATTGAACGCACAACAAGTGATTATGCAAATTGTTTTGCTAGAATGTGAGATAAGTGTATTGGCAACCGGACACATATAATTCGTTTGTTCGTGTATCTTGCAGACACGCGCATTCGCACATATGTCAAAGTTAGCAAGCATGAGTGGTGCGGAGAACTGATTGTAGAAACTTGATGGTTTTCGTGCGGTTGGACGACAACCCCATGATTACGTAATTTGATCAAACGGACACTGATATGGTATACACGAAACGGTCGGGTTAGTGAGACTATTGAAAATTTGCCAACCATATTGAAACGCAGTGTGATCGGTGCCCATTTGTCTTGACTAGAAATGAATCGTTGAGGAAACCGATTGAGAATGCATCACGATAAAACAGCCACCTCTCTCTGTGTATTGATGGAATACAATCACATTGTTCCCTTCCCAATTCATCCACCTGTAAAGCGCACGGTGATCCCCGTAAGTATGAAATATATATGAAGTTATTGAAGCCGAAATCCATAGGAAAAAGCGTGATATGTTTCGATTCAATTTGTAAGCAATCGTGGTGAAGCGAACACTAATTCATGCGTTGCACCATGTGCACAGGTGAATTGAACGCACAACAAGTGATTATGCAAATTGTTTTGCTAGAATGTGAGATAAGTGTATTGGCAACCGGACACATATAATTCGTTTGTTCGTGTATCTTGCAGACACGCGCATTCGCACATATGTCAAAGTTAGCAAGCATGAGTGGTGCGGAGAACTGATTGTAGAAACTTGATGGTTTTCGTGCGGTTGGACGACAACCCCATGATTACGTAATTTGATCAAACGGACACTGATATGGTATACACGAAACGGTCGGGTTAGTGAGACTATTGAAAATTTGCCAACCATATTGAAACGCAGTGTGATCGGTGCCCATTTGTCTTGACTAGAAATGAATCGTTGAGGAAACCGATTGAGAATGCATCACGATAAAACAGCCACCTCTCTCTGTGTATTGATGGAATACAATCACATTGTTCCCTTCCCAATTCATCCACCTGTAAAGCGCACGGTGATCCCCGTAAGTATGAAATATATATGAAGTTATTGAAGCCGAAATCCATAGGAAAAAGCGTGATATGTTTCGATTCAATTTGTAAGCAATCGTGGTGAAGCGAACACTAATTCATGCGTTGCACCATGTGCACAGGTGAATTGAACGCACAACAAGTGATTATGCAAATTGTTTTGCTAGAATGTGAGATAAGTGTATTGGCAACCGGACACATATAATTCGTTTGTTCGTGTATCTTGCAGACACGCGCATTCGCACATATGTCAAATTTATCAAGCCTACATTTTTCGGAGATCTGTTTGTTGAATCTGGGTGTTTTTTTCGCCGTCTCCTTCTTCATCTTCTTTTCCTTTCTTGATGGCTTTTTCTCGCTTTTTTTCGGTTCTTCTCTCTTTGTTTTTCCTAGTATGCTCTGGACACGGTAAATTGTTTCGTTTTGTTATTCATGTGATTTTTGCGTTTTCTCTTCCGTTCGTTTTCTATTTATCATGTAGTTTTGATATTTATTTCCCTACCGTTTTTTCGGTTTTTTTTCGTTGCCGTTATTTTCATATTTGCCTCTCTCACATTTTATCTTTTAATGTTTTCTTTTCCTTGGTCCTTCACGCATTTCCCTCTACTCTTTTGTTTCATTTTCCGTCGGCTTCCTTTTCGATGTTTTCTTTTTTTATTCGTTTGTCTCTTTTGCTTCTTTTAACACTCTTGTCCTTGTCGGTTAAGAATCATTTCATAGGTTTTCTGCCTTGCCATTTATTTTCTCATCTCTCCTATTTTACTCTCTCTAGATGCCAGTGGACGCCGTATGTACACACCTAATAGGGATTTCTAGAGGCACGATATATATGTAATACCATGAGGTTTTAATTGTTCCTTTGTTAATATTACTATGCCGCCTGTTTCGTTATTTGTTTGGCCGCGCGAGTACTTAACGGTATATGGCAAATTTGCATATAAAATTTGCGGACCAAATATTGTAAACTGACTTGCGCCGTTTTATCTTAGGGCTTCGTTGCCACATCTCTTTTGTGTGCACCTTCCATTTCAACTACATTTTGAATGCCGTTCGAAAAGCTTTCGCGGTCATATCACGACGTGTTTACTTGCGTCTCTTCACCTCTTGACAAACAGTGAAGATCACCTAATTTGAATGCATAGGTGGACGTTAAATTTGGTTACTATGCAGTCAATATTTTGTGTCAGCAAAAGACGCTTGACCAACAAGTTGGTTTATTGCGCAAACTTCCGTACAGTTGGTCAACTACTAAACGACAAACGCGTGCACTCATTTGCACGACAGACATGCACTCACACATATTGGTTAACAGTACGCTGTCATTCGCCTTGAAGAAAGTTCTCACACAGCACGTACGGACTATCCCAATAGTCTCTTCTTGTCCGTCGTGTTCGGGGCTTGCCCTTTTGTTCCTGAATATCGCCTGTGGATAATATACTACTTGTGAGTAGTTTACTACTCACAACGAAACTGCCTGTTATACAACTAGAATTTTTGTGAAAAAAAATAATCCGATCACTTTGAGTTGCATGAGCAAATTCTTGGTGACCTTCCAGATTAGCTTGGTCAGGATTTATTTGCTGATATCAGTCGGTCGATCGTTGGTACTTAATGTTTAATGGCTGTAACAATTTAGTCTACCTTAATAATGATCGTTCAACGGATAACAGTCGGCTGTCGCTATTTTCTTCTGAGAAGATGTATGCTAATAAATATTACCTTCCTTAAACTTCCGTGAAACATCCAGCATTAGTTAAGTGCACAACTCGTTTTAGAATCCAGAAACTTTGGAGTAAATTTTTCTAAACTTGTATCCAGCTTTCTTCTACCTTTAAAGTTGTCAACAGAAAATAATCCGAAACTTTTGTGACCAGCCCTGAAACCCTGGCATTGCATTCATTGAAAGAATTCTTAAAATTCTTTGCCTTGCGGCTCAGTTTATCGTTCTCGTAAATTTTAAATGTCAGTATTGAATGCCAGAGTGTTTACGGTTAAAGCACAGCGCGGTCAGTTCTAACAATGACTACCCAAATATGAAGGCGGAAGGTGTTCGATATATTGGTGTCTTCGCAAGATATTATGAAGCGAACCGGAGAACTTCCCCCACTTAGGCTCATGTTTTACACTGTGGTTAGATTTTTTGAAACAGCCGTATTTTTGATGGTATAATGTGCCTAAGATTATACGATCACTTTACTTTGCTTTTTCTGTGAATTAATTTCACCTCGTAGACACAAATCACACTACTCGTAAGTTTACCGTGGTTCAGAAATTCACCTTACAGTATGTCTCTATGCGTCGTAGAGTCTTTTTTCAGCATAGACATTAACCTATCCGATATTGACAACGGTGTGATGAACTGGTGATTTTGTGATAATCGCAACCGGATGGATAATCAACATTTCGGGATAACCTTGTAATATGGAATATTTTAGCATAATTTTTCACATGCGATCAAAATAATTGAATGGAGTGAAGAAAGTATGATTACAGATATTTGGTTTTTAATGTGAATTGTGTTGCGTTTTACTGAGACCGGTTACAGTGAACTCTCATAGAAAGTCTACACTACGATTGGTTCTGTTTTCCTTGACACACAACTAGAATATTTACCTTATACTTATAATGTGTGTTTCAGCTAGCTGGTCCACTACAACCAAGTTTCATATACTGTTTGTTCTACATCAATTAGTCCTGAAAAAATATAGTACTTTTCTTTTTATAAACAAGTTCACACATTTGGCCTTCACAACGAACGCTTCAAGCATATGGGCTGAACGGTAACAAGCATACAAACAAGCAAGCAATGATTGAACTCTTCAGAGATACCTTGGATAGTGGGTAGCAATGTGATTGACTTGCGATGTTAACAATTACAGTTGCAATGGACGTTGCGTTATGCACCTAAAATGTTGTTAGTAGGGCTGTAAATTTCGTTTTAATCCGATAATATTGGGTGATTTTTACCTTTAACTCTTTTCGAAACTGCCGCAACACAAGAAGTTTGTCGCCACCTCCAGAAGACTTATCCGTGTCCAGTGGTTACGAGTTGGTGCATGAGAAAAGCTAGAAGGGTTGCTCATTTGTGGTTGAACCCCGGTGACTGAATTCAATCACCTTGATATTACGTAACACAACCTATGATTTTAACATCGGTTGCGAGGTACACCGTGCTCTAAACTTTAACCAAGAGCGCATGTTGTTGCAGTGAATGTTCTCATATTAGTACACAATTTTACGTAAGCGATCAAATAACTCGAGTGATGTAATGCTTGATTTATTTGTGCTGCCTCTGCAATGTATTAACTGCAAATTCTGAACGAGCCACGGGCGAAACCCTAATGGTTTATATCTTATTGCTCACACGTCTTCACGTTCAGAATTGTTAACATCAACTTTCACGAAGACGGCCCCGACCGTGGCAATACCAATATCAGTAACAACACCCGTCCCAATTAATGCAACTTGTGGGTTGGAAAATTCAGAGTAGCCAGTGATCTTAACTGAAACATTATTGACTGGCTACCGAAATGTTCATGACAACGGCTTTAAACGTGTGTCTGAACAATGCTGTCTGATGAGTGGACAGTTCAGCTGCTAGGAAGTGTGAAAAACGGCAGAGAATTCACTCTCTTGCAGGTGCTTAATGTAACTAACAAATGTGTCATAAAATGAAGCAGCAGACACCGGCGAAAATAAGTTTTTAATATGCTAACAATGTACACTACAGCGTCACCTCCAAATTTGCACAGCGGGATGGTAATGATGTGAGATGGCTAACATATGATAATGAACTACCTATAGGCAGCAAAAAGCAACATGTTGGAATGCACTTCTGTTATACGGCGTGGTGCATCAATAACTATTCGTTTATTGAATCTCGGGCAGGTGAAATGAAGATTGGTTTGCTTGTGGTGCCGTTACAGTACGTTATCTGCACATTATGAATGAAACACAATTAAAGCCATAAGTGTTGTACTCATTTTTTCACTCGTCTATTACTTTAGCTTCGCCGTCAAATACTACAAACTCGCTGGAGACTTCGGGAATAAACACGCCAATTGAAAAACGTACGATTTTATCCTCAGTTCCGTTTCTGGTAACTATTTAAATAGACGAAACATAACTTAAGTTGAAGACTATTCTCTGGGACACCGCTGCGTATTTTCTCGGTAATTTCCATATCGCTTATCAAAACTCATCTGGAGAGGTTAATATAACTAACAAATGTATCATGAAATAAAGCAGCAAATACCGGCGGAAAATTTTTTAACATGCTAACAATGTACACTACAGCGTCACCTCCAAATTTGCACAGCGGGATGGTAATGTTGTGAGATGGCTAACATATGATAATGAACTACCTATAGGCAGCAAAAAGCAACATGTTGGAATGCACGTCTGTTATACGATTAGTAACAAACACACGGAGGTTCATCAAATTTCCAAGGATTCCTGGTTTTTCAACGCATCGATTAATGAGTACCTTGAACTTTTGTAAATGCCATGCGCTTCCGGACAAAAACATCCGTGCAGTTGAAAGCATAGTTTCATTTACAACATAACTTTCACCGATTGACGCTACCTTACAATAGCTACGAGCTAGAATAGTTGGCTACCGGTGAATTTCTCCCGGTGATTGAATTTAATCATCGCAATTTCACGAAGCGTAGTGCATGAGTTCGAAGAGCGGTTCTGAAGTACATCTCGTTCAAACCTTTGACCGAGAGCGCATGGTGTATCAATAACTATTCGTTTATTGAATCTCGGGCAGGTGAAATGAAGATTGGTTTGCTTGTGGTGCCGTTACAGTACGTTATCTGCACATTATGAATGAAACACAATTAAAGCCATAAGTGTTGTACTCATTTTTTCACTCGTCTTTTACTTTAGCTTCGCCGCCAAATATTGCACACACGCCGGTGACTTCGAGAAAACACACGCCAATTAAAAAACGTACGATTTTATCCTCAGTTCTGCTTATGGTAACTATTTAAATGGACGAAACATAACTTAAGTTGAAAACTATTCTCTGAGACACCGTTGCGTATTCTCTCGGTAATTTTAATGTCGATTATCAGAACTCATCTCTAGACAATACTAGATGCATCAATCTGCTTACAGGTTGAGCATTGTACAAACGTAACAATTCGGTGTGTAGTTCTGGGTGTACAGATCACTGATATCTTTTGTGTTAAATGTCTCTCCACTTGCCACCGTGTGTGAAACGGCTAATTGTTAAATTATACTGTTCAACACTCGTAATCTAATGGAATTTGTTGAGTGCTAACTGAAACGGTATATACGAAGATATACTGAAAAACATCCAGAATTGTTTTGGTAATAATTCTGACTCTTAAATCTCGCAGGCAACTCCCCGAGAAGAAATGGGTCAGGTCGCGTTAGGTCACTCGTTCTGATTTTCTTTCGTGACATCCACATGAAGTTCTTTATCAACTGTGACCAATATCACTGCCTGTAGTACTTATGGCACGTTCGCGATTGACTACTTGTGCAAAATGAAGGGATAGTTCCATGTAATGTAAAAATTACATTTATATAACTGTTTTTTTCGGTCAGTACATATTTAAGAAAGTTTTAATCCGTACCTGTCTGCAATTTGTTTAATTGTTTTTTTCGTTTGTTTGAGCTCAGTGCATCCACCATAAAACACAAGAACACAGCTTTTTAGCCAAAGCGATTCGTCGCCATGTGGTCTGATATATCGAGCTTGAGTACTGATTCATGTTAGGCTGTTTAATTCTAGACGGCAGCTGCGTATAAAATCATCTCTGAAGCCAGCACCACTGGTTGAAAATGCTGGGGTTTTACGAAATTAGGTAAACAGTTTTGAAAGCAACACACGCATATTTTATCTGGTTTGATGGGTTCACACTTGGCTTAATAATGCCCGTAAAGTTGCTAGCGCGAAATCAGCGCGAAAACCTACTGTGCACTGCTTTCGGCCGAAGGATAGATTGTAATGTGCATGTTTGTAACATTAACGACAAACTTTTGCACTCTGCTCTAGTTATCTAAAAAAGCAAACATCATTCACAAGCCTTCTTTCCTAGCTCAACCAGTTGCTATGTCCAACTTATAAACTATTCACCAACTAACATCCTTGGATGTCTAGCAGATGTTTCATTTTCAGGATAGCGTGGAGTATATTGGAAGTGTTTATTGTAGATACGGATGGCATTAACAGCAATGTCAGCTACACTTCGTGAATGTGCATCAGCACATTCAAGCTTTAAACTATGATACACGAGTGGTTTCCTCTAACTGGCACAAGCTGAAATCCACCAGTCGATTATGCTTTTTCTACGTATGAGCAAGTGTCCATATAGCTTGAAAATGGGTTACCAAAGAGGTTTGGTAAAAGCGGTTGGTTCCAGTGATTACCTGTAAAGCGACCGACAGCTGCTTCTACTTACCGGTCTACATCAGTAAAATGTAATTCGCTGAATTCCTCGCATGACTTGACAATCTGTCCGATTGCTAGACCCTTATCAACATATATAGTCCACACAACTAGCCTCCTATCCAATCTGTTATTCACACATTTCCTGAAAATTTGACTGACCACATAAAACAAGATACATCCCACTGTTACTTGTACACACCACCACCTATCAGTTTCTGTTCATTTTCCATGCTACATACGCACGTACTATCCATTAGACAAATAAGCTGGTGTTTTCAAAAATTTAGGAGGTCACCACTAAAGAACTGAAAAAAGCAGGTAGGTTTCTTTCTTGATGCAAACTAGTGGACGATTATGTAACAACTGATATATACTTACGTCAAAAGCTGATCAAATTGCCAGTCAGTTCTTATTGTTGGTGCAAATGCTGAACCTTGTTGCATCAACTTATCGAAACAAAAGCCATACAAATTGAACGTCCCGAATGATTGACTGTGGCTTTGTCATCTGATCAGATGTTTATAAATGGAAGCATTAGGCCCTAAGTTCATATACGTAGGAGTCCAAAACTAACAATAGTCCTTTCTAAGGTTGGGTTATGAGCAATGGTAGATTTCCATGAAAGAGAGTATTGTTCACCATTCTCCAAATCTAGCCATGTTACCTAAGAGTGTTCAGTTCTCAAAACTTTCAACAAAAGTCATAAATTACTGATGAGTAGTCGGGGATTTGGTTTATTTTCAAGTAGACTATCACTCACATTTGATCGCAGCGTTCGCATTCAGATAGAATTTCCAGCCAGCCTCTATCTATCTATCTGAATGCGAACGCTGCGATGAAATGTGAGTGATGGTCAACTTGAAAATAAACCAAATCCCCGACTACTCATCAGTAATCTAAAATATCGCCTTGCAGGTTTAATGAGTTCTGTGATCTCGACCTGTCTCGGAAGTCCTAATCGCGGGGTTATCGATTGGAGTTAACAGGCAGTAACTGTGTCTCCTCTCGAGACGATCGGGCAACCTGATCATTGCTCACAAGCGAGAGTGGTTGAGCGTTCAGATTTGATCATTCGGTCGTGCCTAATGTGAGGTGAATGGCGCAGTGGTTAACACGGTTGCCTCATGATTGGAATGTCCGGAGTTCAAATCGCGGCCGTGGCAAGGATATGCACTACTGACGAGCTCCAATCAGAGCGAAACTCGAGTCTAGTGCTTCTTCTCGAAAGAGGCTGGCTGCAAAGTCTAGCTGAATGCGAACGCTGCGATGAAATGTGAGTGATGGTCAACTTGAAAAAAGTCATTAAAGCGCTCAAAATTTCGCGAGCTGGCAATGCACTAAAATCCTCTCCTCCGAATTTTTGTCAGCTCAACTGAGCTATATTTGTCCTGTTCAAAGTGACTGCTAACCCTGAACTTCTGTGAAACAGATGTATCACAAACCGATATTCACAGTGGAAAAAAAACAGTTTGAAACCAAATATACAGAATTACTGTAAAAATCTCAAACGCTATTGAAACTGTTGCTTATACTGACCTAATTGGAATACGAAACAATGAAGTTCGAAGCAATGCTTTCTAGGTATTTTCCTGATAGGAATAGTTAAGTTTTTGAGGGTGATTATCATCGGAAAACTTAAAATTGTTACAACAGCGCATTTGTCTCAGAAACGGTCCTCCTTTTTGCTGAATGCTTAATTTTCATTTTTTTTGTTTTTTCTCTAACTTTCATTGTCCTTTGAATGCTCAAGTGATTTGCTTTGAATAAATTCTGCAATAAAATTTTTCTCATTTTCGAAACTTTGTTCTTGATGTCAACAGTTGATGGACAACTGTGCAATAAGTCAATCGATTCAAAGTTACTAAGGAAAAAGTTAGACCATTTAATTGATAAACAGATTGGGAATTACACAACGTTTCGAGCAAGTTGTAATACTCTACGTTTCAACCACCTCGGGTGGCCTTCCTCAGGAGTGTTGTAATCGAAATCACCTTGACAGAGGAACAGAGGTCACAT
>QNGE01001455.1:49516-65462 GCA_008508345.1 Paragonimus westermani | reverse complement strand
ACACAACGTTTCGAGCAAGTTGTAATACTCTACGTTTCAACCACCTCGGGTGGCCTTCCTCAGGAGTGTTGTAATCGAAATCACCTTGACAGAGGAACAGAGGTCACATGGGATTTGCCGTGGTTAGGTCAATTTGTGGTGCATCTGAGCGGATTGGTCTAATCCTTTCCCCACTAAGTGGGGGTGAGACAGATGTAGATAAGACGCGTCCGTGTCTGGTGTTTTTTATCCATCCACGCCGCACTGCAGACAGGGGTTTGCTATCGTTGCGATTAACACAAGCGTGCTGTGTGTAAATGGTGAGCGCTTCAGCACAGCACCGCTTCTCAGAGGAAGCTAGACCCTTGTGAATCACTCGAGCTTGATCGAAACCTACGTTGTGATTTTCTGACAGTGCATGTAATGCGATGGCCGAATCCTTCTCTAGCCTCAGACCATTTAAATTTTCGTTTACTACAAGTTAATAAAAATGCGGTACTCCCTATTCAGTACCTTAACTGAACAGGGATTTTTCCACGAACAAGCGGAAACAACCATTTACGACGGTTTTATTGATAATCTTGTACACAGTACTGTACAGAATTGGCCGAGAATGCAACTCTTCGACTGTGACTCATTGTGTGTGAATGAGCTAGCAAATGATGCAGTCAAGTCGGCTTTGTGCAACACCGTTCTCTAAAAATGAAATTGTGACGGCACTGTTACCTTCAAAAATTTATCGCCATACAAAAATTAAAAGTATTCTCAGTATGGTTTTTGACCTGAAAAAATTTGGTTTCTTCCAGTTTTTGGTTTGCAACGCACAAAGTAGAGTGACTGTGCACATCATCTGGGTGTATAATTGATCAACATCCCTGAATATGGACGTAAATTGTTCACTTGCGTCATACAATCAAGTGTTTTAGTTGAACATTCCTCACTCATGACAGTCATGAACATTAATATATCCGAAGAATGGCTTTTTGGGGCTGATTTTGAAATGTTATCTGAACAGAAGTATTGAACGGCTTAGTTGTAGATGTCTCACAGAGCCTGCACTGTGCTAATGCTATGCTATAAAGGAGACTTTCTGTTGTGTTGAGCGACTCTGTGAAATTAAAGCCTGGACCAAGCCCCTAATAAAATAGATCGTATGGCCAAACACAGCTGTATGTATAACAGTTAGATCTCCTAATCAATTTGTTTGTCCTTTTCCGATGACCAGCGGTTTATGTGACTTTGTTCGACGAGTTTTTTACTTTTGATCCGGCAGTGTTGCTTGGTTTTCTGGACATCCTTAGCGTATACGCTGTTTGTCCAGATTTAGTTGCCGTGCTCAGTCGCACCAGTCAATGCGCATCACCATAAAGCTCGATCATGAACGAGCGTTTCAAGCCCTGCTGATTAGGCTGACTTTGCCTCTGTTCAGATCGATGGTTAATTTCATCTACCGTCAAATACTTCGAGTCGAATGCGCAAACTCAACGGACTTATTTTGTTGAATTGGTACATAAATGGACATCTCAAATGACGATGGTTCGTTAAGTGTATTGATTCAGAGCAAATCACCGTAGGAATTTATTTGACCAGAAGCCACTCTCTTGAGTTTTCTTATGATGGAGGTTGAATGGCAAGAAGCTTATTTGCTTTGGAATATTTAGACTGCGGCCTGACCCATTACGATTTTCTGTGCCAGCTGCCGATTGGACATGGCGTACTATTTCCTATCAGACCTTTATTAATGGAATACTTCTAGGACATCACTTACGTTCCTTCCTTTGGACTCATCGCTTGTGTGGCACGAGAACTCCTTCAACACAGGCAGGTGTTATTCACATGTGAACTTTTTCCAGCTGGATTGTGTAAGAGCAACACTAAGAAGCATGGAGCATATGCACTTCTCGATACCACCGGATATAAGTTCATGGCGATTAAGTAGTTTCTGCAGCCTAGCAACCTAACTGATCCACTTTTCAACTTGTTTACACGTGCAAATAGTCAGATATTTTGTGACAAAAAAGAGGCGATTAGACTACGTGAAAATTTCTACTCCAAGTTTGTTCCAGAACACTGAAAAGATTAGTTCCAGAGTGAAG
Organism: Paragonimus westermani; assembly: GCA_008508345.1. Taxonomy (NCBI): domain Eukaryota; kingdom Metazoa; phylum Platyhelminthes; class Trematoda; order Plagiorchiida; family Troglotrematidae; genus Paragonimus; species Paragonimus westermani. Next base: position 63,387 of record QNGE01001455.1, on the reverse strand, counting down.
TAGCAATCGTACTATTAAATCCAGGATTGAGACGTCCGTAAAATGATTCATGATCAAGATTCTGATCGTTTTATTTGATATCCAGGATAAGCTGTCCGAATCAAATGGAATAGTTCGACTTCGTTCGTTGTTGCCAGATGCGTATATTCCGGATGTTCTGATTATCTTGCTACTCATTGTCGTAATTACATGCTGCCAAGTTTAAACTCAGAACAAGCGAGTCATCATGTGTACAAGAAGATGCTCTCGAACGGCAGGCAATTTTGGCTGGCCAGCCGGCGTAGGTGTATGAATACAGCTTCTACAATATGAAACAAAGAGATAACCAACACTATGAAATTACTGATGAGTAGTCGGGGATTTGGTTTATATTCAAGTTGACCATCACTCACATTTGATCGCAGCGTTCGCATTCAGATAGACTTTGCAGCCAGCCACTTTCGAAAAGAAGCACCAGACTCGAGTTTCGCTCTCATTGGAGCTTGTCAGTAGTGCATATCCTTGCCACGACCGGGATTTGAACTCCGGACATTCGAATCATGAGGCAACCGTGTTAACCACTACGCCATTGACCTCACATTAGGCACGACCGAGAGTGGTTGAGCGTTCAGATTTGATAATTCGGTCGTGCCTAATGTGAGGTGAATGGCGCAGTGGTTAACACGGTTGCCTCATGATTGGAATGTCCGGAGTTCAAATCGCGGCCGTGGCAAGGATATGCACTACTGACGAGCTCTAATGAGAGCGAAACTCGAGTCTAGTGCTTCTTTTCGAAAGAGGCTGGCTGGAAAGTCTATCTGAATGCGAACGCTGCGATCAAATGTGAGTGATGGTCAACTTGAAAATAAACCAAATCCCCGACTACTCATCAGTAATCTAAAATATCGCCTTGCAGGTTTAATGAGTTCTGTGATCTCGACCTGTCTCGGAAGTCCTAATCGCGGGGTTATCGATTGGAGTTAACAGGCAGTAACTGTGTCTCCTCTCGAGACGATCGGGCAACCTGATCATTGCTCACAAGCGAGAGTGGTTGAGCGTTCAGATTTGATGATTCGGTCGTGCCTAATGTGAGGTCAATGGCGCAGTGGTTAACACGGTTGCCTCATGATTGGAATGTCCGGAGTTCAAATCCCGGCCGTGGCAAGGATATGCACTCCTAATGAGCTCTAATGAGAGCGAAACTATGAAATTAAGCAAATTGTGTGAACCTAGATCAAGTGGAAGCAAACACTTGTTTTTGGTAGTTGTCTTACAGCCACTTTTGGGGCACTGTAAGAAGAATTGCGCTTACCACTAAAGAGAAAGTTCGTGAAGTTAATGTTAACGTAAAGAAAAGTACAAAATGCGAATAGACGAAAAAGTTTTGGCAATGAACAAACTGAAAAGTTACCTAATGTGTTGACTGGAAAAGGAACACGCTGCACGGCTGGCCAAATCCAGGTCTGATACATTGCGCATGGATTTTGTGTATATATTTATGTACACCCACTGAGTGGACGCCAGACTGTTCGGCTGTATTCGAAGTAAACGCTTTTGAAATGGAGACCTATAAAATAACTACAGTATGCTAAGGAAGACAGTTTTTATGGTTCTTCCCCAATTCATTGGAAGAGGACTTCTCATTGCATACAGTGTGTTCTACATGAAACAGACCGCTTATACGGTACTGATTGGAGTATAGATAGTTTGTTTCACTACTGCAACTCCTAAGTTACATAATTGTTGGAAGTTAACAAAACCTACAAAGGGGTTTGGAGCTATACCTAAAAGATAGTGCAAATGTTGAAAAACGGAAGTTGTCAATCGCAAACAGTAAAGATTTCCAGCAAGTGATTCAACAAAATTGAAGTCTACACGGCGAAAATGATCAGTTAGTATACTCTGCAGTTTCGGAGAACAGAAATACAGGGAGGGATGAATGATGACTTTTCGTCATCACGAGAAGACGCCTTGATTGCAAAGCCTTCGAGAAATAGATTCCATAGACACGCAAATTCTCGATGTTTTTGCAAACTGCATTTACATAACCAAGTGCGTTGCTGAAGTCTTCGTCTTTTTATACATTTCTCAAAGTTCACTGTAAAAGAAGTATCATCTTCGTGCTCAAAAGTAGTGTCCGTGGATTCCACAGTAAACTGTTTGCGAAATCCTGCAGTATCAGCTAATCTCATGGATTAATTGGTGAGTTCCACGTGAGAGATTAAGAATGGTTGACGACCAAATGCAACTGTAAAATCTGCAAGCACTTTGTGTGCTTTCATAGCGCAGATGATGGATAGATGGCTATGTTTGGGCATGCTGCTTCGGTCGATAGTTCAAAGTCCGGATTTTCTACAACTGGGTCTCTACCAAATTGTCTTACCGGCACACTACTTAATAAAATCGTCTCCCACTTCATGTACGGTAAACTCATTATGGTGGTTTGTAAACCGTGAATACTCCTTGTGGGAGACTGGAACAGTTATGTCAACTCAGGTAGATTGACAACATATTTAAACGCAACAAAATCAGTTATTTACACCGCTTATCGTCCAACAATAATTTCGTAATACTGGTTGATATGCTGCGCGATGGCCTCAGAGCTATTTTGGGTTTTAGCGCAATCAAGACGAAATTAGTCGTTAAGCAGACTGTTGGATCTGTTAGAGTTCGCCTGGTACGTTTGTCGTTTTCGTTTGGCATGGTGGGTATCGATTAATCAGCTGAGGCATGTTTGGTTTGTTTGTAAAAAGCCGATCCAACACGTGCCTTCAATTTTCTTTGCTGTATACGGCAAACAACCATGATGACTTTTGTACCACAATTACACATAAAATGTTTGTCTTCTCCTGTAACTTTCATTGCTTACCTATTAAAAATGTCCTCATTGACCTTGTTTGACGTAGTCTCAATTTCATCTGCACCCGATTGTTTTAATGAGCTCATTTCTCGTCGACCGGTGGCTAGTTACTTACTCGTGTTTGGGTACACCATTTTGATCCTCTTTCTGCGAGACATTTTATGTACTCGGTTTATTCACGTCCAGGAGGAGATAGCACTTTTGTCCAAATTTTACAGAACATAACCGTATGAATAACTATCATTTCGATTGCCGTTTCTGACGTTTTTGAACTTGGAAGATAGTCTTGTTAACGCGGCCGTCTGAATAAGGGTTGTGGGTGAATTACCCCCAAATCGCTAGGAGCGACTTAACACAGACCATGAAATGCAAGAAGTTTCAAGAAAAAGTTACACTTTTAACTGGAGGTTGAAGAGGAGTTTTAGAGTGCGGCTTAGATGAACAGTCGATTGTTCGTGAATTGACCAACACATCTGCAAGGTACAATCTTCTCGAACAATAATAAACTCCCACAATTCTCTGGCAACGGTGCGGGTCAAAATGAAATTCAGATGAACAGCATCAAAACAATTCGGATACTTCCCAAATCATAGCGTAAACTTCAATTTAGGGACTGTGTCAAAATCTTCAACTGTCATCAGCTGAATTCTGGTATTTGGGGGCAAAGTGCATAAAAGCCACTTGTGTTCAGATGCTGAGATTTAGTTCACGGTGTATTCTTCGGCATGGAATTTTCTTATTCCCCATACTAAACGGCTAAAATTACGAGAACCCTTGCTGATTTAGTCCGAGAGCAAGTAAACCTATTTCCCAATAGGAGGACTAATTTTGTCCAAACTCAATGCCAAACTCAATGTGAACTGCGGTGATCTGTCAAGTCATAACTACCCTCTCTGAACGGATAGTTAACAATGCACGTTCTCTTCCACAGCTGAAAGTTTCCGGTGAACTACAGGACACTGCGCTTCCGGCCATTCCAGAGCCCCCTCAAAAATATCCATGCATCAAGCCAAACTTGGTTATGGTTCTTACGACAACAGTCGCACAATGGACAATGTACTATCGGGTTCCCATTTTGGTCGCGTTACGCTTCAGTCAACAGGTGGACAAAACCTAAAGTGTGCGTGGCAGGCAGGGGCTTCTAATTCACCTTTGGTAAAGGTACATCAGTACATGGCCTAGTTACGCTTGTAAGTAGACAACAAACTTATTGACAGCTGTGGTCTGATAAAGGGTCAACTCCGTGTAAACAACTAAACAAACATAATAGGGCACTGTGCAGGGTGGGGCTGTAGTCATAGAGACAGTGGCCCAGTTGCGTCTGCTCAATGCACACGCTACAGTCTTTTTGTAGATCAGTTAATGGTAGACAGGTACACTATTTTATCCAAACAAGATTCACTTAACTAGTTAGCTTATTGTGAGTATTTGTGAACAGATGCGTACACGTGCATTTGCATACTTTTAATAAATCAAACCAGTCTACTTCGAAAAAAGCACTAGGCTCAAAATCCAACCTTGTTGCAGCATGAGATTCAACAAGAGACAATTCCAGTTTATTACCTTCCTCGAAAAAGATCGGCTGGAAGGTTTGTGGGAATACAGGAGTTGCAATCGACTGTGCATGATTGAAAAGTCAGGTAAACAAAAAACCCGTACTACTCATCACTGATGAAGGCACCGCTCATTCTAGAGGAAAGCCGTAGTTGTGGGGTTGTCGACTGGGCGCATCAGCGCATTTGCCTTGCTGGCTCTCATTTCAGTCAAATACTCCTTTTAGTATGTACACGAAAATATATCTGGGCGTTTGCGTACCTGAAGTGAGATCATTGCTTAGAGTTCGACATGATAGTTTCTGTAAAATGTGAGTTGACCCTAGGAATGCTACAAATTACCGATGTTCTCATACAAAACCAAAACTGAAGCGTAGAGTTTCTTTAAAAAAACTGAATAAAAAGTCTATGAGAATGCGAGAGCTGTAACCGACCGAGTTGATCTGAATTCATGCAGAGAAATCATCTAATCTAGCCGTCGGTTGGCAACCGAGGCGCTTGCGCGACAGTAAACATGTAATTGGTTAAACTTATGACAATTTTGTCTAAGCTCTAAAACAGTGCATACATAACTGTTTGTGAGGAGTGCTGGTTTATTTCTGGAGGGAATGTTTTCATCTTTGTAACAAATTGGTGGAGTTAAGAGTGTGCATTTGTTGCTGGTTTTTGATCTTTCAGTCTATTAAGACAAGTATAAATTGAACACCAAACAGTTAACAGTAGACTTCGAAGTCGCCTAGACTTCACAGACAGCTCTTTGCAAGAGCGTTATTATGCTGAAGTTTTGCTTCTGTTAGATCTCATCAAAGTGCATATTATTGCCCCACCTGAACAAAATTCCGGCCGCAGTTCATGTAAAAACGATGTTAAGCATTGTGTCAATAAGTTTGGAAGGGGTAGACCCAAGTTATAATATACAAACGCTCAATCGTACTCGTTTGTTAGTACTCCGTAAGTTGTCCACTCAACTCAACAACATCCATGTGGTAACTACCGTGATAGCTTCATTTGGTGATTTCACGAACGAACCACGGTCGCAAATTAAAATTGGATGAATAGTTGTGTCATCAAATAAAGGTCGGGCGAAACTTGGATGATTTGCAAAGCAGTAGCTGTCTTCCTATAGCTCATGCTGTGCACTTTCAGCCGAAACAAAAAGGCCTATTTTTTAGCTGCATATAAAAAATTTGTTCCACCCTTTTTATTTCACCCAAACAGTCGAATGACTTTTTAGAATCATTGGCGATACTCCCTAGAGATCCACTGTCTGCGGGCGACCAGAGAAACTATGTTTACGGGACCAAATGCGGTGATTATAATTCCATTTACGCAAAGGATATAAACAGACCATTAAAGGTACGTATTACTGAACGCAAGAGGCACACACATTTCATTCCAAAAGTCACATACCAACTTCAGTTGCTAGAGAAAAGTCTTGGCCATCACATTAAATTCGCTGTCAGAGAATCACAGCACATATTTTAGTCGGGCCCGAATGATTGGCAAGTGTGTTTTCTCATGCCGAGCGATGCTCGACTGAAACCCTCAATAATTACACTCAGCTCGCACGCGTTAATCAAAATACTAGCAAACCTATGTCCGCAGTTTGGCATGGGTTGATACGGAACACCAGACAAAGATGCGCCTTAATTATTTCAGCCTCACACCGCCTAACTGACTGAGACTTTGGCTAATTCGTCCAGACGTAACTAAGATTTACTTAACCATACCAAACTCAATATGAACTGCGCTGATCTGTCAATACAGTTTTTGATTACAGCACTGCATATGACAGCCATTCGAGGCGGAAGAAACAAACGGTATTACAGATTGCTTGTAGCATTGTGTTCCTTGCAATCCATTTATCGAAAAATTTTGCGACTTTTGAAAACACGTGCCCATTAAATTCTATACATCGCCCACTTCATTTGTTTTGCTGACCAGGGAAGGCATACCAGTTGGCGGATGTATAACCCAGCAAATTAGATCTAAATGTTAGAAAACAAGTATACTACGTAGTTGCGAATAGTGACCACATTCAAGATTACCACTTCTATCAAGATTTTTTATATGAATCATCTCGAGAAGCGAAGTTTTACAGTGTCCCATTACACGGCATCTGCAGTATAGTTCTAACGCCATCAACATCGGTGGGCCTCTTTCGAAAATGTTTCTGTGACTTAGATTGTAATTCTTTTTGGGTATACCGGCCTCCGTTTATGATCTCCCACCTGTCCGCCAACTTTTCACCGTTGGAAATTCATTTTGACATTAGCAGCGCATGCGCAAGATTTCCTGCAACTGTCTTCAAGTACCGCGTATTCAGTGTTTGATGTAAGCGGATGACATTCCCGGGCAGGCGTAAGTTTGCTGTTGCACAGCATAGATAGTGAGATGCTTCGAACGTTTCAGTGGATCTTGTTTTTTTTACATTACTCTCATCATGCGTGTGGAAACATTTTTTCGTCATTCCAGGATAAAATAAGTTGATCAGGTCTTGTTGTGACTCTGTCGTACCCAGCTGGTTACAATGTAGCCAACATTTGACATCATTGTGCAAGAGAGACAGGTGTTGCGCCGAAAAATATATGAACTCACAATATAGATATTTCAAGCTCATTCAAAATCGTGAAGTTAGTTCAAAAATAGCTGATGTTGATAAACAGAACAAGTGAATGATTTGGAACAACAACCGGATAAAAATCTTTTCCTTATGATTGTAAATTGTTTAGAAATGCGGAAGCAGGTAAAATATTCAGACACTGTGGAATCCAGACTTTTGTCTTCCTCAACGCGTTGTCTTGTAAAAGTACTACCATTTACAAACGTTTAATTCTGGATAGTTTCTTAGGTGAGCCACTTGAAGTAGAACCTAACAACATAGTCGAAGGTTTATGTGCGAGTTACGCCAAGCGTTATCGTCCGGGTTTAGACAGTCTCGCAGCGTCCACTCTGTATGTGACCACATAAGCTGTACGACAGTGAGCGTTTCACAGTATGTGTTGGAGATTTCACTTTCGAGAGAACATATTAGAATATCACCTTTGTGTTTAAGCTCTCTCGCCAGTTAGGCGTGACGTATTAATAAAAAAATTCCGTTTTTTATAAGATACGCTAAACAATTCGTTGCCATGCAATTACTCTGGACTAGTCCCGTCGAAGTCTGACAAACGGCGTCTGTTATGACCGAAAAGATTAACATCTGTTTCCGGATCGTCACGTGTTTAATATCCTTCGTGTGAATCTATTAACACCGTTTCAGACATCTCAGGCAACACTTTATCCGACATTATAATTCCGTTTTCGTCATAGTAACAGAAGGTGTTAACCAGGTACAGTAAATATGCAATGTGTGAAAATATTAGAGACAGAAAGTGACAACTAAGATTTAAAAGCAGAAGGTGTTAACCTGCTTAGGAAACAGTAATCTTGAACAGTAAATTGTTGTGTGTAAACTGCTAGAAATATGTTCAGCATGAAAATAATCAAGCATGTCCAATGTTCTGCCGTGGTGGCAAATATAACTCAGCTGAGTACAAAACTGTTGAGTAGACGCAACTGCATCCCGTTGCTCTAAATGCAAGTTGGAGCCATGAACAGCGGCTTTCCTCGAGTAGCTCGGTGAACATATAGAATTACGGATGACGTCTGATGTCAACATTCTATTAGTTTACTTTATGTGAAAATGGACTGATAAATAAAAAATAACGACGAACTGCGTTATCGACTAAACGAGTGGAACGGTGACGAGTATTACTCAGCTATTCATTCCACTACTGTTGGGTTGCACAGACTCTCATTTGTGCTTGAGATCTTAATTGATGGCCAGCAAAGAATATTTGTAACGACTGTGAAGCCTTTGTTAAAATGAGTACCACTTCAGTGACGTTAAGGTAAGAAGGAACAGGGAGTAATAAGACTGGGTATTTATCAGCTGACGTTTGATGCTCGAAAATATAAGATTTTAAACACAAATTTAGAAGGGCTCAGTCATAGGGCTGATGATTTCAAACAAATTAAAGCTCACCGTAAACTCCATTTCACTGGGAGCGTTTGTATAATACGCAACATGTTTTCATGCTTACAAGAAGCCCTGGTTCGAACAACTTGTAATTAAATCCAGAGCTTAATAAGCAATATATAGCAAAGAATCATAAATACCCTAATGATATTTTCATATTGCACCTACTTGTTGAACAACTGTTTGACACGATTACAATGCGGTTTACAGCTAGAAACCACTTCAACTGTTCCATGCATGATTCTCACCATGAACCCTATCGAATCACTTTAGAGGTTTTACATAAAATTGAATTTTTTGGACTTAGGAAGAACTGATTGATAGAAAGCTGTTGAGAAGCAAGTACTGCGTTATGCCATTGTAATAACTAAGACAGAGATATGGATTAATCAGATAGTTGTTTTTGAGCGATCAACATTTTCACAATTTCAACTACATTTTTAGGAAAACTTTAGGCTTTGAAACATCACTAGGGATGAATTAACTCTGGAAGCTGAAAAATGAAAACAAGTTCAAAAATGACAGGAATGCTGTTCAATTTCTGTTTGTGCGACAGACATTAACAAACGTCATTGTTACGCAAAAATATGTCATAGTTTTAAAAATTAACCAAATAGCGGCAATAACCACCGAATTCTCTGTGCGACATAATCAAATGAAGATTCAAGTATGGAAATCTCTTCCAAAGCTCTCTCTGTATATATGGCACAATTTAGCTAGGACCACACTATTGCATGGCCTCACTATCAGCCCTCGACATAAGTGTTATGACGGAGGTAATATCGATCAAACACAGACTGAGTGCAGTGTGACAGTTAAGACAGAAAGGAACCTCACTGGATTAGTGAAAATAATGGACGGAAATATGAGACACGTGACTGAGAAATCCTTGGGCGTTGGGCGTATCCAACGGACCCGCCTGACCTACAGTGAAATCTCATAGTGATATCCCACTAAAACCAGAAGTTAAGCAACGTAATAAACGTACTTCAACACAAGATGTTCCTTGCGAATTTCTCCAATTCACACAAAATACTTTTAAACCATAAGTAATTGGTTTCACGAAACAGTCGGGAACCTGAAGAGCATGCAAACAGAGACGGACGGTTGATGACAGGGTTTTAAAGAGCCATTCACTCTAAAGGAACAGTGTGAGTGCACCGTTTTATTCTGTTGTAATCAGTTCAAATGTTTGTTGTAGTCCACTTTCCCAACTCTTGTTAAATTCCTTTAGTAATATTAGGAGCAGCTAAGTTTTTAAGGCACATTTCACGAAAATTTGGTCGGTAACCGAAGTATCTGTTTATTCCGGGTCAGGAAAAACTTGTTTGCAAATGGATACAAGATTCCGGAGACCACTATGAGAACGTAAACGATATTCACTTTTAGACTCTTTTCAAAGAAATCATGTTAAAATTTTATGATAATTTTCAATCTTCTATTCAAGGTAATCGAGGTAAGGACGTGAACAACGAAGTTTATCGAAGACAATAAAACGCGGCTGATCCACCTTGATTACCAACCCTTGATTATTCCATTTTTTCCATACATGATGTTTCTACTGTTTGCAAATGTTTTCCTCTTGAATTTTTCACAATCGGCAATGTATGCCAAGTTTAAAAATGTAAAATATATTCTTGCGATGGTAAGGTACTTTCCCCCCCCCAAAATCTTTCACGATTTTGCAGCGAAACGATGACAATCTGATGACAGAGATAAAAAAAGCAAGCTTGTGCCATGCATCTTCTAACGTTCAGTTGCTTCTTCAAGAGCTCATAATGCAGTCATTTGTCTGTAGATCAAAGACAGCTGTGACAGTGTGTAAGATAAAAACTTGAAGGAGAACAGCTGTGCCGATCACGAAGTATTCTAAACCTGGTGTTACACGTGAGGCACCGTTCGACCTATCTGTTTCGAAGGAGTTTATTCAGCTTCTCTCAAACGTAGTTAACTTGCTTACCAGATGACTTATCTGTACACTGTAACGCATTCGCTGTCAAGTCATACTCGTCATTCTTTACACCACATCTCGAAGTTTAACGGCTTTTTGTTCAATGAATATTGCTAATGCTGACCAATCAAAATTGTATATATCATTTCGAATGTGAGTGCACGACTGAAGACATCGGCAGAAAATAGTATCATCAAATGGTCGAACCCATATTCCAAAGTGTGTTGAACGCTGGACATGAAAAAATACCACGCCGACTAAGCAGTAAGCAGGAAGACAACAAATAGCTTCGGCGACTGCTGAACACTTTCCGGGTGCCGTGTGTTGTTCAGCGCTCATCGTCCTAGGAACGCTACTGAGAACTTCTACCAGATACACTGTGCAAACTTATTTCGTTTACTCTCGCGAAACGCCTTGTTGGGGGAACACTGTCTCAAATACTAGGTGGTGTTTTTCCATTGTTTCAGGGCCTTAAGATTCCCAAGATCTAGTACTGTAAACTTTTCTTTGTTTGCATGATAATGAGCACGTTACCAAAGCTAAGTTGATCAAAAATCACTTGGTCTGTGTGTTTTTACGCGTTAGTACAAGGATGTAATCCATGGTTGTAGAACAATAGTAAAGAATGAGTGGAATGCTATGACGATTCTAAATTGTCAAATCTGCGACACTACTTATGAGTAATAAAATTTAGAGCTAAGCGTTCACGCCTTTGGGCGTCATCGTAACCTGGTTAAGAAATCCTGTTTTCGCAGCCCATTTCACGAATTATTTGGTCCAATCCATAAGACACAGGCTTGTGCACATATGTAACTGAGCAAAATCGTGAAGTTTATAGTTTACCTGGTACAGCACTCGTCGCATCTGGGTATGTGGTTTCTTTTGCTGTTTCGAATCCATCAGAAATCAATATTTTTGTGCACTAGTATCACTTCTGAACTACAGTCAATCGAGTCTCTTAACGCTCATGACCGTGAGGCAAGATTTATTACTGTAAGCTCCAACAGATCGTCACTTGGTTTACTGACTCAAGATAGCAGTGATACATTTTCTCCTTCTCGTTTCATGAAAAATCAGCAAACGGACATTTTCCTTCTGAATATGCCAGGTTCTTTGACGTAAAAATTCTGGTCCGGCGTGTATGGGCTTTAGCTTGTCTATTGTGTAAGGTTCCGCAAAGCTTTCTGAATACTTCATCGGTTGATGCAACTCCTCTTCGATTGGCATACTGTGCCTGGGCGACGTGCAGCCTTTCTGTTGTTAGTGCTTTATTTTACACTGCCAAAGGCTTTTAATGAGCTGCTACTTCAAGACCTGCAATTGTGGAGGTGGCTAATTTTTGAAAGGGGCTGTTTTAGTGTAATTTTTCTCATTGAGTTTGCCATGGAACGTATTTCCAAGAGATGTTCACTCTTCTTTCGTCTATCTTAGTGGCACCTCATGTGTGAACAGAACCACCCCTGTGTTGTACAAGCAGGGTTCATAATGGTCCCAATCTACCGCTGTTACTTTGCCACACTCGAGAGCAACCATCTTGTTGATGACCAACCTGTCCAAGTCACTGTGGCACACTGTTGAGTAAGCCAAACAATATCCCCTAACCGAGCACATTTGCAGTTAATTGTGATTTTCTATCAGTTGTTGAAGACAACAAAGCACCTAGTATGCGATATGACCCAACATATCCTACTGATCTTCCTTCAAATCAACTTTAGGAAAGCCCAAAACACTGACAGCGAACAACTGACGTTAGTCGGCCCCATTCATTTCTTTTTAAGCTGGTTCTTCTTCGTTCTTTACCTCCTTTAAGTCCGACGCCACCGGGTTCCTGATGTTAATGTATCCTTTCATTTATCTTCGTCCAGAAGATCCCAGAAAAATAATGACCGAGTCCATTGACTTGTTTGCTTGAAAAGCGCAGTAACATGCCGATTATTGCTGTTTTTCGACTGGACGGGTTTTTGCCTTCGTCAAGTGACCCAGTAACACCTGGTTCATATCCTCTGATGGTGTGGGAAAATGCACGGGTCAGTACGGTACTACTACCTAACGAATACCAAAGATGTGGAGCAGAACAGTGAAGATACGAGTACATACGCATGCATGACGAGTTGTGATGCATTTCAGGAATGAGAAGAGTGGTACGAAGCGCTTATATGACGATGCCGGGTAGTGACATGTCGCGATATCAGGCTATGTTGAACTATTTGCCTATGTAAGTTATTCTTAACAGAAGGCCACTACTGCTTGTTAGTGCACAAAAATGAAGCAGATCTTCAGTAGAAGTTAATGCTTGAACAGTGATGGATGAACCATCTTCCGCTCTCTCTTGGTCGGAGAATGAATGCTGATTTTGAAAACAAAAGGCAGGTTCAATCTGTTTAAATAAACTTTAATCTGGGATCAACTGTAGTCTGGTAACAGCTAATTAAGAATGAAAACAAAATAATTTCCACGTTTTAAAGTTAATCATCATTCTTTAAACGGAGCGAATTGAAAGGTGACTATATTTTAACTGCTGTCTCAGTAAACCATGCAAGATTTGAAAAATCATTAATTTTCCACCAAATTTCAAAGACTGTACTTCTGTGCACAACACCATGAATCTATCATAATCCCACGTTTTTTCTATCAATAGGTTGATCGACACAGCTTTTTCCCACCAGCTTTGCTGTTCACCGAGTATTTTTAGGTTTTGTTATCAAAGAATTTCACAGCAAATGCTAAGCCCGTTAAGTAGCAATCATTTTGTAATGAAACTTTTAGCACTCAGTTTGTTGGCAGTATTTTTTGTATCACTCTCGCACTTTTTCTTAAAAGCCGTAACCCACCCTACCAGTTCCGAGCAATCTAACTATAATTCAACGAGGTCCGAAAGCAATCAGGTATTTGCACTTACTCAAACTTCACCGTATTGTCTCGCCACAATTTCGACACAGCTATCACACAAACCCAATCTTTCTGCCCGTGGATATTGGATCAGACTGTTTCAGTAATACTTCATCATTTGCAGTGAGTGTGAGATGAATTAGGATTTATACTATGTGAAACTCTCAAATAGCTAATTAACCAGCACATGCTTGCTGATACGTAGTCACATGGAGAATTGCTAATCAGAGTGGCCAAAACTGATTAGAGATGTTAATTTATATTACTGACCTTAATTTCTTGGAAATGGGATATGAAATTGCTATTGTTATAAAACAGGCAGTTTCGTTGTGAGTAGTATACTACCCACAAGTAGTGTATTACCCACAGGCGACATTCAGGAACAGAAGGGCAAGCCCCGAACACGACGGACAAGAAGAGACTATCGGAATAGTGTGTACATGCTGTGTGAGAACTTTCACCAAGGCGAATGACCACGTACTCTCACCCAATGTATGTGAATGCATGTCTGTCGTGCAAATGAGTGTACGCGTTTGTGGTTTAGTTTTTGACATGACCTATACGGAAGTTTGCGCAACAAACCAACTTGTTGGTCAAGCGTCTTTTGCGGACACAGCA
>QNGE01001455.1:9295-45745 GCA_008508345.1 Paragonimus westermani | reverse complement strand
ACAAGTAGTGTATTACCCACAGGCGACATTCAGGAACAAAAGGACAAGCCCCGAACACGACGGACAAGAAGAGACTATCGGAATAGTGTGTACATGCTGTGTGAGAACTTTCACCAAGGCGAATGACCACGTACTCTCACCCAATGTATGTGAGTGCATGTCTGTCGTGCAAATGAGTGTACGCGTTTGTGGTTTAGTTTTTGACATGACCTATACGGAAGTTTGCGCAACAAACCAACTTGTTGGTCAAGCGTCTTTTGCGGACACAACAGTATGACTTTTCGCCAGGAAACATTATGCCCACTTTGTAAATTCAAACGGTATCCCAGTAATCAAGAATAGTTTCCGTCAGACGTAAAGAAATTCTTTTTGTGTCTTTGTTTCACAGCGCGGTTATCACTCGCAAGCAATAAGGACTATGAGCATGAAGGACTGTACACCACTGACGTTCTAACGCCAGTTTCACACTGATATAAGTTTCAAAGTGACAATTTTAGGGAACTGTCATCCTCTATGCATGACTAAGTCAATAATCTAGGTCTACAGTGCGTGTGATGTGTCGGTCGTGAGCTTTCACACGTGTGATCTGTTACTGTCATGTATCGGAGAAGGACACTATGGTTGGGGCTTTCTATCCAAATCATGGTTATCGGCTGTAGTTAACAGAGCGTAACCGTGTCTGCTATTGAGATGATCAAGCAATCACGTCACTGTCCACGAGGGAAATCTGTTGGACGTTAACATATAATCATCCGATCATAACCACAACCTATATTGGCAGCTTTTCTGACTCACCCTAGCCACTGTTTTCTTACTTATTGTATTGTAATTAGCCTGACTACCAAACACAGAAAACAAGTCTTGTGTCGGTTTCATGACTCCGATAGGTATTTTTGAACGAATTCGATCATAACTATTATGGAGGCAACAGTGGTCTCCCGAAGTTCAGGTCTCCACTATGACAGCGATATGCACGGCTGCTAAGCTCCAACAAGAGCGCAGCGAGAGTCTAGAATTTCTCTCTCAGGAAGGCACGCTAGTATACTTATTTGGATTTGAAAGCATGGATCAAACAGGAGTGATATCCAGTTGATTTGCTGCTTTTTTTCACTTCGTTAGTGTGGACAGACACCATCCACCTCGAATTGCCAGTGTGCACTTGCTACGGCCCCAATGGACTTTATCCCTCCATGCTAAGGGTGTGGAAACAAGCTATGAACCAATGATATACAAATTATTTCTTCACAAGCGGTGTTCAAAGGACCGGCAGCCAAGCGGGTGGAAGCTTTGTCTCGTACCACGGAGTTTGGCCGATTAGGTCCCGCATTTGGATGATCTCTACCTGGTGAGCCCAAACAAGGATGAAAGCGGTGGCGGAATACCGGATTGAGGGTGGGCACAATGGGACAGTACAAAGAGTGGCAACAGGTTCTATGTGGGTTGTGTTAATAAGGTGTTTCCAGAGAATACGCAAGCTTCATGAATGCGTTTTTAGTCCACGCTGAGTGTTGCATATCATCTTGAAGCTGTTGCTGCCCCTGTTACTTTAAATCAGACGCATTAGGTTATAAGGTCATTAACAGTCAATGCAACCACTGGGTATGCACTTAAAACGACTAAAAATGTGCATCGTTTTTAGATGGTCCTATAAACATATGAACTTCTGTTTTCTGTTCAGAGAAAGTTCATTTTACTAGCAGTAAACCACACCGATGGGCAGGCTCGATTAGACAACCTCAGGTTCACTTGCAGAAAAGTATAGATTGGGATGAATTGAGACCATTGTCATCCTAAACTGTTTTCACGAAATCCACAACTTCACTTACACACTGTGCAGTACGAACATAAATTCCATTAATCTTCTTTCACTCAACTTTGGTGGATTTTAAGGATATATTTGTAAGCTTTAATTTTCCTCTAGCATGTTTTGCACATGTTGAACACTTGTGCTTTCCATAATTTGTCCCAAGTCTTTCTTTGTGTCATGGTGAGGATTACCCGAGGATGGTGCTTGTGACGGTGTAACTGTATACGGCAGTCCTTTACATCCTCATGAAATATAAACTCGTCCAGTATGCTCTCAAAAAGTGGTCGCAGACTATGATTATCGCTCACAAGGTGTACCTTACTAGCAACTGTGAAGCGAGAGCACACGTTCGGATTAACATTCATGCCAGCCCAGTCTTGAGTGAGGACAATTCCTATCCCCATGATAGGTAGCCACTGACCTGACAATCACAAATTCGATGGCCAATGCAACCAATTTCAATATGCGAAGGTTAAAGACACTTAAAAGTGTGAGTGACGTTAAACTTCGGAGACTTGATTGGTTTGTAATGAACTGAAATAGAACGTTATTAATAATTAGATTGGGAGTAACACAACGCTACGAGCGAGTTGTAATACTCTACGTTCCAACCACCTCGGGTGGCCTTCCTGAGGATATATGCATCAGAAGAAATGCAGATGGCTCGATTCAACGAAGCGTCCACCGCAAGAGCACTTGGACAGGTCAGTACCTGCATTTTGAAAGCTTTGTTCCCCGATCCTACAAACAAAGTTTGGTGCACACTTTGTTTGACCGAGCCAGACGTATCTGCACTGAAGATACTGTTCAAGAAGAGATGGTCCTGTTAGAGACCACCCTACAACTAAACGACTATCCTAAACCGTTTATTGCAAGGTTTAAACAGCCCATCGACATAGGAATTCGACCCGACACATTGTCCAAAAAGCCGGTATTTCTTCGTCTTCCTTTCAAGGGTGATGATGTATGCCAACTTATTCGTCGTCGTCTGGTTAGTTCTATCGTGAGAACATACAATGCAGTGGTTCCAGTGATTCTGTTCAGAACATTCCTGATTCCGACACCCTGTGTGAAACAACCGGTACCTGAGTCAGCCAAATCCAACCTTATCTAGGAATATCGATGTAGATGCGGAGCATCCTACATAGGCAGGACTGAGCGCCAGTTGCGAACCAGGGTCACGGAGCACATCCCGAAGTGGGTCAGGAAACAGATTACGCGAACACATGATGTCACAGCCGCGCATAGAAACATGAAGCCTGCATCGTCCATTGCGCGTCATATCCTAATGACGCAACAACAATGTGACCCCACAACGGCATTTCGCGTTATCTGCTCAACGTCGCACAGGCTAACACTGCGCTATGCCGAAGCGATTGCAATCTGAAAGTTCAAACCCGTGTTGTGTGGTCAGAAACAACTGTTTGTAGGGTTGTCACTACCGTGGTAGTGACAGTGATTGTGCACTCTGACAATTGGCTTTCTCTGATATCTTGTTCGCTTTCATACACTGATATATAAATGGCCTGTAGTATGCACTCGTAAAGATGAAGCGAAATTTGTCCGGACATAAATCGTGTAATATCAGCCTACTGTCGTCTTTATTCAAATTTTTGACGGGAAAAGAATGTTTCAAATTTTTACACAGGCGTCCAGAGAGAATTTTCACTGCGCACAATGATTCGGCACGTGACCTCTGGGGTCATTTCCACTAACTTTGTTATTTCTGATACTCTTTTTTGGAAAGACTTGCAAAAAGGCCTCGTCATATCTAAACAAATGCTTTTCAGTTCCGGCAATGCAGGATACGGTGACATGGAGAATGGTGAAACTTAGGCATATGATGACACAGCTGTACATTTGCGAACGGTCATTTGGACACATAACAGGTCTGAAACTAGCCGATAGGCCAACCTAGCCCATCCGTGTAAGTAGTATCATTTAAACTGTGGCTCATATTGCACAGCCTTTTGAGCTGACTATATTGGACTTTTTGGTACAATTGCGTCAGAGTAACAACCATGGGAATGACTGAGTGTAACTACAACCAGTAGAGAGAGCTCAGTTTACCGGTAACACGGGTTCCCTAGTGAATTCTTTACTGCTTACACTCACCCACCAAGTGTAACGCCATTCAAACCGATATCAGAACGGTCAAACATTTCCTGTCATGCCAGCTTATCGAAAAACTGACGGCGCATGACTGGTTTCATGTCCAACAGGACTGATTAGGTGAAGTGGTTTGAATGAGAGCCTTGATTTTATTCTCTTCTCCGTAACTTCTGTTCATAGAGACAATATTTTTAATGACTGAGCAGTATTCACTATCCCAAGGGCCTGCGGAACCTCTGACCATCTGGGGTTGCTTTCACATTGCCTATCTCCAGCTAATAACATCTCCTATTAACGGCTAGCACGTTGAATCTGGCTGATGACGTTCGATCCAGTAGGTATGAACCTAACACTTCGAAGCGAATACCTTTTCTTTATCAAAATACTAACAATCAAAACCTAATGCAGAAACGTTAGCTGTTCACTGCGGGTTCTGGTAATCCTCTTCATGCTAGCATTTCTGTTCACAATCTAGCAGTGTGTTGATGTATCTACCTTTTTTTGAGTATATGACAATGTTTCCATCTATTGCAACTCCACTAAACATCGGTTACTACACACTGAGTTTTTTGAGAACGTTCGTGCTGTATACAATTATCAATCAAACCCGACATTGTGCACTCAAAGATGGAGTATAATTTAAACGATAGCCATTATCGTATGAATGCGTGCCTTAAATTTTTGTCCACGATTGTGTGCTTCTAAGTTGCCAATAAACTTTTGTCATCATCCATCTTCTCAAGTAATCCTCTACCATTACCAGCCATTGAAATATTGATAAGAAACTGTGATCAATGCTTCGCTGTGACTGCTTGCAGCAACCTTAGAACAGGCATGAAATACAAGTTGCGGGGTATTAACTTTTTTGAACATTCACACCATTGTTTTAAAAACTGCAGAACTTTGTGATAAGTTTATAATTGGAAAAAATGAACGAACAGTTCAAGTAGGTTTGTTAATATTGAAAGCGGTTTCATGGACCTGGCGTCGTTTAACTGTTGTTAGGCAAATCAAACCTAAATAGACGGTTGACACGTTTAGTGTGGACATAAAATGCGCAGGGTAATGAACTCCTTACTACTTAACTAATTACACCGAAAAAAGGAGGCATCCGACAACTAATCAATGACGTAAAAAGATTTTGCAACTTAAGAGAAATCCATGATTTTGGACTGACTGATTTCGAAACCACTATTCAGAATCAGCGGGAAATCTTCTGAACTTTCTTCGAGGCAATCCAGAAACTCAGGACTTGCTCACAGGTAGTTGTTGACAAACGTTCGAATGTGACCGATCAGCAAGGATTAATGTGAGGCCTGCGGTGCAATGAATGAAACAATCTCCTCCTAGATGCGTGCAACGGAATCCATATCCCTGTTGTGATAGGGGTGTGCACTCCTGTCGACCACTGAAAAAAGGAAAACCTTGTGTAGAACTGTTCTCTGGAAAGGACTTATTGGATATCCAGTTTAACGCGAATACTGCTGTTGCACAAAAATTACCCGCAACCTATTATAACCGTGGAGATTGAAAAAAAGGATCTGCATCAGTAATTTCATCACTTTTGATTAGTACATACGTACCTCATCAAATCTGACGAAAGTGACTCATGAAGCAATGATGAGGAATGTCTGCTCCTAAATTTTTTTGGAAAAACGCACTCCGTAAACTATCGACTTTAATGGGGAACGACAAACTCCTCTTGTCTTGTCATCTAGATATGATGTAGTTCCACTGGTAACTGCAAGTAAGTAGAAACTGCAACTAGACATCTGGGAATGGACGTCTGTCTACTGAAAAAACTGGCACCGTTCGAAGAGTGTTCACGAACCAATAACCTCGTACTGATCCTGTGGACACTAGTATCAAAACTTTTCGTAATTTTTGTCAGCAGGGAATGTTGTAAATTTCTCGACATTATTGTCATCTGCCGAACAGGCCACGCGCATACAGAAGAATATATTACTCCTAGCAAATCCGCTGTCTGCTAAAATTTTTGAACTTTATTCATTCTGTATTACTGATAAGTAGTGTGGCAGATTTATGATGTTAGATGAGACCCAACTGTGAAAAGTCAGGGCTTCGGCTGGATTCGAACCAGCGACAGACACAGCATGCCTCAACGCGGCAAGCGCTCTACCAGCTGAGCTACGAAGCCACACCGAGAGCTCGGAAATTTCACATTTGGACTCTGTTACACACCCGTCCCACTGTCTCATATGGAATCCACCAAATTATTCAGGGGATTGACTGCCCCGGCAGGACTTCTCAAACAGTTCACGCTGGAATCCACCAACCCCACTGCCACCCTTTGGCAAACTTGCATCTCTCTTGACCCCAAAGGTCATTCCGTCTCTCTCATATCGGCATCCACGGCAACTTAATCACCCGTTACTTTGTTTCTCAAGGTTCGCTTCTGTTAATCGGTAGTGGGGAGATTTTGGCTTCAATCCTACTTTTGTCTTTTAAGGTCTTGTCACTCGCATGTCATTTTTGAGTCTTACTGAATGTTTTCCGAAGCATCAAACGCAAAACATTCACTATGGTTTTCAAGCCTGTTCTCTGAGTATTATTTGCACCAACTTTCGAACAAACTGTACGTACATTAAACATTCCAAACCCTCGTCAAATTTTGAAGTGTTCATAGTCATGATGGAATAAAACGAATTGTAAACAATTAGCAGCGTACGTCTACTTGCATAAGAGGGACAAAGTGATACTTTAAATTGACGGAAAATGCATGGTACAGCGGACGGTTAGACAGACTGCAGAATTTCCTCAACGCAGCACATATCTCATACGGGACACTCAGCGGTAAGCGTTTGTTCATTTCGAACTCATTACTGTCAGCAAAGTCTACACGACAAAACTTCATTCGCTCCTTTTCTCAGAGCACTCTAAATGAAGTGTGGTCGATCTTTCAATCAACTTCAGTCCTATTGAAATTAACTAAGACATCGACTGAACTTTGGGGCAGAAACTGTGGTAACCAAAGTAAACGTTACCCAATCGTTTGCATAAAATAACAAATGTCTCAATTGTTCTTAGTTGCATATTAAAAGTTATGATTCACTTGTTCTATGGTCCCTGAGTGGAGTCGATGTAGGATTGAATTTGTGTATTCTAAAAGTGACTGTTCAAAAAGGTTCTTTCGGGCAAATTCACTGGATAATGGATTACACCTGCACAAATGACTCATCGCCTGAGGATGGCACCTTTCCGTCTGCGGAAATCACTGTGTATTTTTAACAGGAGTTAATTTTTAACTAATAGGATTTACACTACTGGAGTCATCCGGTGTGTGGTATGCTGAAACACTAGACGTGACCAACCCACCTTGCCTGTGGTACTTTCACGATAAACTGATGGTAAATCGCTGACCAACAATTTGCTGTGCTCGCATCTACCGTAGGCTGCAGAGATGAAGGACATCAATGGTTGGTATATTGGGTAACAACTATCAACCAGTCACAAACCACATACACCCAGTTAAATTGTTCAAGGTCAGTTTTAGATGAACCGTCACTTCTAGGGCGTCAACAGAGCTCACTGGTTATAGCCTGTGTTGGCCAATTAGAAGGTCCAGTTTCAAAGGTTGAAACAACAGGTTGAAACACAACAATTTCATCTTCTCCGTTTCGACTGCTGCATCGTAAATTGAACATGTCTGAAAAGATGGTGTTTATGGTGTTTGTCGTGTGCCTGATTAAAATTCAAGCACGTAAGTACCGACTCTGTTTCCATATTTTTATGTGTAGTGTTCGATTTAAAAATTAAGATATACACCGTAACCAAGCTTTTGATGAAGGGTCCAGTAGTTGTGTTCTTCGTGTGTACCCTTACCCAGGTCGTATGTTGTTTCATATCAAGTGAGGTTTTACTGTAACTTCCGTATAAAGACTTACCTTGAGCATAGATGCCAACAAAGTGAGTTTATGAAACTACTTAAAGCTGCCCCTAAGTATATTTGATTACACGGGTTCAAAAAAATGTTTGGCCAACATCACTATGTAACCAAGAAGAAATTTAATTTAGTATGAAACCATAAAATAATTTTGTGGAAAAGCGACCCATTGTATAATAACTGAATAGTGCACGAATATGTATTTATTTAGCACGTTGTTTTACTGTATATAGCTAATACGAGCCACTTTGTATAAAATAGGACAAAATGGCTTACCTATGAATAAATAACATTACCGTAAAGCCTGTCTGTTCAACAGTATGGTTTGAAACAGACTCCACACTATTTTACAGAACAAATGGACGCAGCTGAGCGTGAGTTATTTTTCGTTTACATTAACTCAATGCCTAAAAATTCCTGGCTGATTTTATTTTCCTCTGAATCTGATTGGTGTGATGTGTAGGTAAGAATATGAACAGAACTTAGTTGCGATAATAAGATCTCCATCTACCTGGACTGTTTAATTGGGAGCCGTTTTGTGTGCATCTGTGCACATGTACATAAGACGCAAATGTCCATCTGGAAGACTGGTAACCTAGGTGCCTCGCACTGGCGATTAGTAAGGGAAGATATTCGTTTTGGGATAACAGTATGGAGGTCAACTAGAAAATGCCATCAAAAACTCATACTCATGGTTAGACAATCGGGTTCATCTCAACATCGCACGTCATTCCCAACTAATTGCCCTCCATTCCATATAGAAAGATTTGTCTCAAAAAGCGCACTCGCCTGCTTCCTGTCCACCAGTAGTTGAGGAGGCCTACCCGTTTCAACTAATTTCACACAACTCACCAGCTGACAAATGAACAACAAACTATATTATCTTCATTATTTGTGAGAAGAGAACTGCATATTTTCGATTTTCTCCTTTAAATTAACACAGGTTTGTGCGATACAGTTCATAACAATTCACATTCCGCAATCATCTACTGATCTTTTCATTTTCATTTCGTTAGGTGAGGCTTTCAGTGAGTTGATTCTACCGATATATATATATATTAGATTGAGTTCAAAATGCTGCATATTATCAGTATTTTGCAAAAACCACGCATTTCACTTTTGTTCTTGTGAGGCAAATCAAATATGCAGCTTCCGTTGTAAAGTAATCTTTCTAGCTACAGTTTCAAGTGATAAAAGATATCGAATAAGAAACAGTAAAACCAATTTAATCGACGGGATAAAGATGCATGTTTTAATAAACATGAGTTACTTTTGTTACTTGTAAGTATTGCTTCTTGTAAACATAAATAATTTGTTCAGCTTCAACTCTAAACTGTTAGGCACTGGAATGAGTTTAAAGTTTAAACGATTTAATTTGCTTATTTTTCATGCGGCACTGAACATTTAAAGCCCACCAAAAATAGTATTCTTCTCAAAACGTGATGCACAGCCACTGCTATTGTTACCCGCTTTTTCCCTTCCAGATAGTAACTGTGATTATAATGTTTGCCTTGTTGTCTGTCATGTAGCTTTAGGTCAAACCAATTTGTTTCTAAGCTCAACAGCTTACCGCCCACCTGGAGAGGACACGCCCTGCAAGCACAATGAATGCAGGAAGTGAGGAAATATAAGAAGAACGTGAGAAAGCTATGAACACTTCAATGCAACCAAGATGGTTTCATGCATTCTGAAACCGTGAGCTTCGCATGTTACCAACCTTTGTCGTGTTTCTGTTAGGAGGGGACGTTCATCGTGGAGTACTATTTGACTGCGCGTTCTGCGTGACGCAAATTTGGGAGTGGTGCCAAAGTGACTGAACGTGTGACACCAATGTTCCATCTACGCTAGTTAAATCCAAAACACTAGCTAACCCACATTAAAACAAGAATCCAGTTCTGACTTCTAGTCTCCGTCCGGTACTGATTTAACTAGAGCTGTCATTACATCACAGGACACTTGGAAGCGGAAGATAGTGAGTTTTCTTTTAGCTATTCATTAACCCCCTTAGCTCAATATTTGCGTACAAACTGTCATAACACCGAGTGACTATTTGCGAATGAAACTAAGCTGTCCGCTTTCAATAGTGGTATAATTATGGACGCAGTGGAGCCATGATAATGTTATCGCATGTTCCCAGATTGTTTAGTCAAGAGCTGCATTGAATGTATCATCAACGGCAATCGTCATTTGAGTCAACTAGTTGACAATTATAACATAAGAATTTCACAAACAAAGGTGAAAAGTCTGCATTTTCAACAGCTTCTTGAGGAAATCCTAAGCAGTTACGAAGCAATTGTAAATGTACCGTAGAAAGTCTTCATCTGGATGTGATTAATAAGGATCGCTTTACCCACTTCTCTAAAGAATCTCTTTACAACGTTTCAAAATGTTCTTGTTGTTGAAACGGGTAACAGTTGGCTCCTGACTGCACTATGCGCCATTGCGGCCAATCTTTAACTCCACCGTAAAAGTATGTAAAATAATGTCTTCGCACACTTACACTACAAGTATATTTCGGAGACTATTTTGAGTTTGGGCTTGAGCTACAACCCGTTCATCATAACATGTATAATCCCTGGAACTGAGCTGACTAGTTTGTGAATTTGCACGCAACTACAGAGGGTTTTCCTTTCTGAAAAGTGTATTCTGCTGATACAACTGACCTGACGAATGAGAAAATTTCCTCCAAACGATGACACCAACTAGAATTTTGTTCATCAACGGGTATAGGGGGATCACTCAAGTCCAAGGATGGTATTGTACCTCAACTAATCGCAGATCGACAAATATCGTAGTTAGATAGGTAAGTAGGTCCAGTTATAAAATTTCTGAACTATCGGCATTGACTAGTAGCTTAGCTAGTCCAGCACCTGTAGCAGTTGGGCATGTTATTGTAGATGGTTTGAATCCAGTCGAAGTTCGGATTTTCCGAAATTTTTCGAAGGTTCAGAACCCCGCGGATTCATAAGGTTTTGCACTTAATTTAGTCGAGTATTAATTAATTGAGGCAACAAGGATCGTTAAATATAGTTAAATATAGTTCAACTGAAACGCATAGCTCAATCAACATCAATGTGTGAAAATAGAGAAAAACGGCAGGTCATCCAAGCGACCAATAAAGGTTTTTCTAGAATGTGGTCTCGTGAAATCTTACTTATCACAGCACAAAGGAATTAATTACGAAGAATTTAGAAATTCTGAAGCTTAGCAGATATGAAAACACTTGATGTCGAGGAGTGCATGACAAGTCATTTCTAACGGATTACCCAATGAGCCATCGGGGTTGACCTACCCCATATGTCGCAACTAATTTGTGCCTTTGAGAGACCCTCTTTAAAAATTTAGGAAATATAGTTAAAAATGGTCCTAAGTGAAATCCATGGGTATGAGCAATGACACTCGGTAGCTTAATCCCTCAAATGGGAACTCAAGGTTAACGGAACTTTCACGCCGTTTTTCAGGATGTATTCTGATGTATATACATATATATATATATATAGTACCTTGGATAGATATGGAAAAAATAAGTTTGGTAACCACAATGAGATGCATAGAATACACCTTAACTATCTCTTAGGTATATACTGATGGCAAATCGAACATTTCAGCTGTTCAGTGTGACTCTTTCATTTAATTGTTGATGTACTTCTCTCTTTTAACTAGCAAGCGTACTTGTAAATTGCTCAATTTAATCCTGATCTGACTTCTCATATGCTCGTTTCTGAGGAGTTTACTGGTTTACATTCGATACGGTTGCCATTAGGACGATCTACAGTTTTTTCAACCATTCTTCCTTCATGACTGGTTCACTTCTGTCAGAGGAGATCCAGTTCATTACAGAAATATGCTGGTTTGCTGTTTGCTTTGTTTCTGTACGGACTTGATGTGGTGACGTTTGCTCAATTGCTGCTGTGGACGGATAGGAAGAAGGGACTGTATTCCACACCATTCAGTCACCGGAGAGGTCGAACGATGCACACGAAGTTGTATCATCGCAGTATAAAACAAAACCAACCGAAAGTTAGATGATCCGTTAGCTATCAGTGTTCGGCAAAAGCACAGTACATTGTTGTTGCATGATCTCGTACAAAGTTGATTCAGAAACCCTCATTCAGCTATAAAAAACTTGTTTCAGAGGCTCACATGCTCGATCAAAAACTGAGTAAGTAAACAGAACGTGAACATATATTCCAGTCTTCAGTATCTGTACTTATATAAAGTGAACGCAGCTTCTTGTTTTTAAAGTTGCAAATGCATGGTGTCAACAGTAGATAACTGGGAGTAAATTGCGAATCATTATAATCTCGAATGTTTACCTTGCGAAACACAACAAGAAATACATTGCACTGGGTAACAAGAATGAGATTAGGTTCAGTTAAATACGCAATAGAGAGGGAACGAGACTTCGCTTACATCATCTGCATTTGGCTTTTAGATTACATTAATTACGGAAGTGGTGATGGTTATGGTTGAGCTTGCTTTCCCGTTAATTATTTGAACCCAGCCGGGGTCAGATACCGATGACCGTTTGCATAACCAATTTGATTTGTTCGGGTGTAAGCATCACAGCTTATTTTGGTGCGTAGCGCAGAATGAGCGTATGTAGTGTATTCAGTAATCAGCTCCTGTCTAGCGCGAAATAAGCTTGTGCGACTGGGTATAGCATACGTTACATGAAGTTACTTCCCTCATCTTGTGCCGTACTTCCACTTACTAGTAACTACAATAAATATTGACTTTAATTAGGTGCAAAGCAGTGCTTTGTAGTAGCATTAGTAAAGTTGACACATTGATAATTTCTTTCCCAATAATCATAGTTTTTCACCAAAAACTACCAAAATTTGTGTGTACCACTGAGAACGCATGCATACAGAAAACATTCAGCAGGTCCGGGTACAAAAATGCGTACAACTGGGAAAATAGTCGAAACATTTTGAGAATAACCGAAAATATCCATTTGCGCCAGATTTCTAAAGATGTGAAAAACTCTTTTAACTGAACATCGTGTAGTATTTTACGATGCTGCTGGAATTAGTAAGTTGTTTATTTTCGGCTGATTACATGACTCTAAGTACACGTGAATACGTGCATATGAATTCAGGTATGATCGTTCCTGTTTTACTCGCTAAGCTGGTGTTTAGCATTACTGATTTGAGTAATGCTTACCGTTGCATGTGAATTGAACTTACAAATAAAAAATACTACAGGATTTAGTGTTTCTAATCTTGACAGTAACTCAGCAGTTCCATATTTTTTCATTAAGTTTATGACCGAGAGTTAGACAAAAGTGAGTCGCTGTTTTCGATTTCGGTTTGTGTATGAACCACCGTCTGTGAATTATCCGTCTCTATCGCCGGAGTTTATTCAGTTTTGATTAAACAGTGAACGCAAGTGAATAAAAACGCAACCAAGAAACTATTATGAGAGCAATTTGAGCAGCCATCGATTGAAAAGCGAGAGTAGGTGCGCGGATAAAGAAGTGTTGTCCAATTACAGAGTGAGTGATTGATTTTAATAGGCTGATATCTTCCATGACCTACAGGAATAAGGTAACCAGTAAGGTTATACTCAGCCTGATCAGTGTTTCTAGTGTCAGCTGTATCAACTCACAGACGTGCCGATACATAACTGCTGTGTTTTGACGCGAAATTTGGATACTAAATCAATGCTGCATATGTTCTGACTTGTTGTGTTTCTAGAATGAGAGGTCTGATACAATACGAACGTAAACAAGTTGGGGTTGCTTGCGATCAATAACTGTTCACTAATACACATATTTGTACTTGGCACATTGTGGACAAATCATTTAAAATTAAGCTACAAAGAAGTATGAAATGCACGATTCTGAAACAGGAGTGAAATGAAGTCCTAGCTACGGGCTCATTAAACCGCAACTAAAACTCGCATCTAATATTAAGAGTGGCGGACACCAGTTACGTTATAAAAACTCTCAAACTATGCTAACTTTGTGATACCGGACCTACAAAATACATATCTGTTGACTTCAGTGCCATCCGTTACGAATTAATTGCTGTGCATCCGGTATTTAGTCATCCATTATTATAGACGTAAATTTCGTGATGAAGTTAGTCGAAAGATCAATAAATTATACCAACAAATTACCTCAATTTAGTCACAGCAACTTACACATTTCACTTAACTAGAATAAGCTTCGACGCACAAACTATTTAGATGTGACTGAAAACGTAATATACACTTGAAATTTTCAATGAGAATTAAGCTGTGGTTTGTGGCCGCTTCGGAAACGATTTACGTTACGTTAAGAATAAAGCTTATAGGTATGGACTTCTGTGGGCATAACAGTATTTTTGCGCATTTGTCAGGAAAGTGAACGTTATCAAATTTTGATAAACAGATTTAGAATAACACAACGTTCCAATCTAGTTGTAATACTCTACGTTTCAACCACTTCGTGTAGTCTTCTTCAGGATTGTTTTAATCGAAACCACATTGACAGAGTAACAGAGGTCACATGGGATTTGCCGTGGTTAGGTCAATTTGCGGTGCATCTGAGCGGATTGGTCTAATCCTTTGCCCACTAAGTGGGGGTGAGACAGATGTAAATAAGACGCGTCCGTGTCTGGTGCTGTTTATCCATCCACGCCGCACTGCAGACAGGGGTTTGCTATCATTGCGATTAACACAAGCGTGCTGTGTGTAAATGGTGACAGCTTCAGCACAGCACCGCTCCGCATAGGAAGCTAGGTCCTTGTGAATCACTCGAGCTTGTTCAAAACCTACGTTGTGATTCTCTGACAGTGCATGTAATGCGATGGCCGAATCCTTCTCTAGCCTCTGAAATTGATAGACGTGTTTAGGAGGAAACCTCGTGTGCCACTTGTGTTCGGTAACACGCACTTTCAGTTGTCTACTTGTCTCTCCAATGTAGCTGGCATTGCAATCACCGCATTTGATTTCGTGAACACAGTCTGTCTGGTCGCCCATAGAAACTGGATCCTTGGGATGCGTTACCAGTCGTTCTAAGGTATTTCTAACCGAAATGCGGTCCGAATGGCATACTGAGAGAGTATGGAGCGGATTTTTTCGGATGTTTGTTCACGACACGGTATTTGCACACTGGACGTGAAGGTTCTGGTCGTTTTGGTCTCTTCCTTAGTGGACATGCGCTTAAATGTGTTCTCAACAAATGCGTTTGGATAGTGATTGTCGGCTAGCATTTCATTAATATGAGAAATCTCTTGTTCTGGAGAGCTCAGTGGTGCAGATCTTACTAGCTCTGTTGACGAGTGATATGATGGCTGCTCTATTCATACCGATTGGGTGGGACGAGTTGAGGTTGAGATAACGGCCAGAATGGGTTGGTTTGCGGTACACTGAAAACTGAAATCTATGTTGCTCGTCAACTTTGACTAGGCAGTCTATGAAACTAAGTGAGCGGTCATCGGTTCCAGTTCCCAACGTGAACACAGTGCCGTTGGATTTCGAGTTGAGAAACTGTAGGAATTAGTCGCGAGCAGTCTGTTTCATGACTACGAATGTGTCGTCTGTATACCGCCACCAAATTTGTGGAGGGCAGATAAATTCACTCATCGCCTGTGTTTCCAGATATCCGAGGAAAAGTTTGGCTACTGCAGGTGCAACAGGGGAACCCGTAGCTACACCATTGGTTTGCCTGTACAATTTCTGTTGAGTGCGAACAAGGTTAAGTGCAGAAAAAGCTCAAGACCAGATAAAATTTCGGAATGTGATAACTTTCTAACAACATCAATGCTATGTTTTACCGGTACATTGATGTAAAGGGAGGTCACATCAAAACTAAGAAAAGTTTCATCACAATCTAATGTCATGGGTGCGAGTTCGTCAACAAAATCGTTGTTTACCATCTTGTTCTGCAGCGGTCTGATTATGCGGCTGATGAACTTGGCCAGCTTGTAAGTTGGACTGGTGGTGTAGTCAACAATAGGTCTTATGGGTATTTCTGTTTTATGCACTTTTGGAAGGCCGTAGAAACGTGAAGGACGGTTGCTCCTGGGATTGAGCATGAACCATGTAGACTGTCCAAGTTTTTCTTTGATACCTCGGGGGAACTTGCTGGTCTGTGCCTTGACTTTATTCAGTAGTGCGTTGCTCTTTTGCTCACTGACTTTTCATATGGTCCAGTAACTAAGTGCTCTAACACATTCTTTTGGTAATCTTCTTGATTGAGAATCACTGTGATGTTGCCTTTATCGGCCTTAGTGATGTGAATCGACCGATCCTTCTTGATGAGACCAAGAGCATTCTGTTCTGCATTGGTTAGGTCCGTGACAGCTGGCTGTTGTCGATGCAAAACGCTTGCAGTTCTGAATCGGGCTTCCTCCGCAAAATCTGTGGCTAGTTTGCTCAGAGCAGATTCAGTTTTGGGAATTATATCTATTGGCTAAAGCTTCTTCCGTTAGATGTTAAAATTGAGTCCTTTTTTAAGCAGGCCTATCTCGTTTATACTGAGTGTTCGGGATGAGAGATTCACAATTACGCTTTCTGAGGGTCGCTGTGTTACGGAATGTGGAACAGAAGAAACATGATTTAATCTTCTGAAAAGCTTTCAAACTTTCTTTTTTGGCGTACACTTTCTTTCTTGAAAAACTTTAATTCACGCTAATTAATCACTTCCATGACAGAGGCCCGTATATCGTCGGGTAATACGTGAGGCTGTCAGTGCTGCACATTTTGAACGGAAGCTGTCATTCGGCGGTCTGATTAGCAGAGAAGGTGGAACCACTTTTGCGGAAAGACAACGAACATTAAGCACATGGTGGTTGACCCAGTTGGCATGCTTATTGGTCGAAGTGATGCGATTATTGATCAGTTGTAAGATATCCGCACCAAATTTAGTATGAATGAAGTTGAACAGTTTTCGTTGTCAACTGTTAACTAGTTAATTATCTTATTGGAGGACATAGTGTTGACGGCTTAAATTGGTTGCAAATTCCGGGAATTAAAAATTATCATAACACTCAATTTCTAACCGACTCAGCTCAGGTCTTGTTTGAACTCATCAGGTAGACATAGTCGAACTCAACAGGAACGATTAGTGACCATGGGGTTATGCATTCAGGTCTTATGCTATCTGACGTCGATTTTGATGGGACGATGGGTGGAAGTTGATTTATTCATGAACAGCGAACCTCTCAGTGCTATGTTTACCAAACTGAACAGTGCAGTTACCTAAAAAGGTTCTTTCAACATTATCCGCGTATACCGTACAGTAATACCAGAACTTCGAAATACAGACAACAATTTGGATCAAGAGCCTTTTCCTCTGAAGTGCGTAATGTAAATAAAGACATACGAGAATAAATTTCACAATGTTGCTTTCACGCAGACCCCTCGAAAAGGTCACTATAGTTGAGTTTTGTTCATGTTAATGGTCGTCAGTAATGCATACCCTCTTCTCAGATTCAGGGATTTCTGCAGTTTTAACTTGCACAAAAGTCGTAGTCGTGGAATTACTGACTGGAGTAAACAGAAACTTTGTTATGTTTCCTCTTACAATTATCAGTCAATGTGAGCATTGCCCAGCAAGCGAATGTGGCTGGGCGTTCGCGTGTGGGTTTTTCTGCTACCCTGGCCTGATGGTCAGGCTTGTGTGTTGTTATAATTCGCAGAACTATTATGACTGGTACTTTGAACCTTCCAAGTTAAATCATGACAAGTAGGCTGAAGAGGATCGGCCAGGCTGAAAGCAGCTAGGGCCGTAAGATTGTTAACCACACTACTGTCTGTTTAGAGGTGTCTAACAGTGAGGCACGAATCCGCATGCTTACTGTAGAACTACGCTTATAGCTGCAGCAGTAGTGTTCTCTGCATACAGAGGAAGGGGGTCTTAGAAGGTACATTCAAACCAAGAACACTTTGCTCACCCAATGATTGATGATGACTGCCTACGTATTTCCCATTTTGACCGAAGTCCCAAGAAAGGTCTGAGAAGCTTGAAGCACCTTAATGTACCATGCAGCAGTAATCAGAATGAGTCGTTAACGTGCGATTCACAGCATCCCCGGACTGAGTCACCCAATAACTGTCAAACCAGTCAGACATTTGGGTCAGTGGCGTGGCATAGGTCCGCTAAGGGCCACCCAAGAAAGCCCTACTTCCCTTTATCCCACAGGTCAAACCGTTGAGTTGGGGACTCAAGATGGCACCCCACTTGTCAACCTAAAGCATGCGCGTGGACGCAAGGCATTATCCGACGTGGACTATGCGGAGCCGCCAAAACAGCAATGTCTCAGCCTTGAGTGAGAGGGATAGTATACCGAGGAGCATGGGGTGGATACATCTTCTACTACTTAAGTAGCCCGACATGCAACGTTCAGTGGCATGGCTTCTGTTTTGCAGTAGCAGACCACATGAATTCTTTGATGACAGGCGAACTTCACGGCATCAGCCATCGAATCATGCCCATGCGGTCTTGAGTTAGTTGAGGTAAGTGTGCCACATTTGTTAGTGTTAATGTTCCAGCTGTGTGTTACATCTATAATAAGAATTCCCGGTTCCATGGTCAGCTGTCCGCCACAATCCGCTCAACGTTGATGAGTGATCGACTGTTTGTTCTAGATTTCCGCAATGCCATAGGTTTGAGGGACTCTCGGACCTTACGCCATTGGCGTAATCAACGGTAACTTTAGCCCCATCTCTGTGATAATCGCGAGTTGGTTATCACAAACGCCCGTTTGCAGCTAGATCCAAACGATATCACAATGTGCAATTATTCACGAAGCGGCCATCACTCTTCGCATGACTAACTGCACGTGCGACAAAGTGACATTCATAAAGTGCGTATCACGCGGAAAATGCGTGGAGTTGAATGTAGTATCGATTATGAACTGCTCTGGTTCAAGCTGCTTAAACATATCCGCAGGCCCGTTTTTGTAGTTCACCCTGTAAGTGACAGAAACCTGATAGTAAACGACTGAAAGGCTTAAAGACGATGATCGCTTTCCAGCATACGCTTGTTTTTCATCTGGAAAACTTTCCTGTATCCACTGCCGTCAAGGGTATGTGGCACCACCTCAAAAAAACAGATCACGGCAGCAGCCACCAGAACGGTTGGTATCCAGTGCCATATACGGCCGGCCTAGCCCGACGACTGCAACAGCAATTTCCAACTTGATGTGACAGATGAACTCAGCGTTTGCCCTTTCGACAATCTACCCGGATAACGCGCTCAAAAGAGTCACACTTCGGGGTGTCCGCCACCGGCTGTCAGAATTTCTTTACGGAATATGGGACGACTGTGGAAGAAGCTGGGTGAGCAGTTACAGGGCTGTGTTGACGGCTGACAACATATGAGTTTCTATGATTCGCTGAAAGCTATTTTCAGTCCGTCCGCCTGGTCTACTGAAACGCTGATGGACAGAGACCTGGCTTCCCATGCACCCAGTCGGAAAACACTATGAACGTCTGGTGCCAACATTCTGGTAACCTACTGAGCAGGTCATTGATTGGCGGACGGTGATTATCTTGCCACAAGACGTCAACGTTTAAATTGCCTTCGAGTGAGTTTTGTCATGTGTGTGGAGAGCTGTTGTAAAGTGCAAACCGGGGAGGCTGTGGGTGAAGGTGAATTGGTGAGGGTGCCTCTGAAGAATGGATGACCAATTTTGGAGCGTTTCTTGCTGTAGTCCCTTCACTCTGTCTAAGTGTAAGAAGCAGTCCCTCAAGAGTTCAGAAATGCCTTGGTAGTACCTTTCTTTAAAAGTGAGGGTTGCAAATGATGCACTGACAGTTATAAGGGTGTCAATCTGTCGAGTTGTGCTGGAAAGGTGCCAGTGAGAATTCCACTGAACTTTGGCAGTGTGGATAGTGGACGAGTCGTAGTACAATCCACATCGTGTTCACTGTTCGGCAGGCCCGGTAAAAGTATCACGAACGCAACTAGCCACTATCTTCATAGGTTTCACCAGGGCACTGAATTCCGTGAAACCAGAAGCATTGTGCGGAGTGCATAGTAAGTTTGGATATGGAAGTCATTTTGTAAGTTTACTGCAGTGCTGCTTGTGGATAGGAAGACGAAACTTCGATCGTGTGGATTGACCTCCGTTGAGTTTGACATCATCACTGGTGTGAAGCAGGGATGTGTCTCAGCTCTAAGTTCACTTATTTTATGTATGACCTCAACGTTAGCAGTTGCTCTTCAAAAATCGAAGAGAGTGCAGAAGTGGGATGTTGAACGGATGAACGCTTGCTGAATACTCAACGCCTTGGTACTCCAAGCCGGCAATATACTTCGACGACGATAACCTGAGGATGAGCATTGATCTGCTTAATGGTACTGTCTATGCTGCCGTACAGTAGTGAAACTGAGACATTGCATCAGTTTGGTGGTTGGAAGTGGTTCCGAAAACATAGGTATCTCGACTAGCGGACACGGACAGGGTTGAAACCGTGTTGAGACTCAGCTGGCCCCGTTGGTTAAGACACAGCCTTAGGATAAGGGAACTGACAGATTCCAAAACGGCTTCTGTACTGGGGACCGAAAGCAAGTAGACGAAATCCTTTTGCTCAGAAATGAGATATGAAGATGTTATCCAGGTAAGTTTTTCTCGTTGTGATATCGGTACCAGATCTTGGGAAGACAACCCTGAACAGGGCTGTCTGGAAAAATATGGACTGAATGGACGTCCGGATGTTCAATGAACGACGGTTGTGTGGCCGTGGATTGAAGCGTGCGGTACACAAAGGAACCAAAATTGTCACAGGTGACACGGCTACTTGACGCTGCGATGAATACGGTCGCGAATGCACTAACCTTCTCGAAGTAGTAGGTCATCAAAGTGCTCCGCCACTGAAAAGTAGATGAGTAAGTTAGATTCAAGTAGGTTATGTAACCTTTTCCCGCTCATACCAATCACCAACCTCCGTCGACTCGCAAGTTATTCGCTCTCCTTTTTTGAAACCTGGGTCATTTAGGCCTTCTATTTATCCCCTTCTTCAGCTTTGTTCGTGCTGTGTTTGATAATTGTTTGTTTGTTTTTCCATCGAACCCTAGACTTTTGTCTCTGTTCTTCCTCTTGCTTAGAGTGCGGTAATGTGTGGTCCCATAGTAAACAAACTCCTGCCATTTACTTTCAGTATGCTCCTCCTCAGTTTAATTCTTATCGTTGAAGTGTCCGTAATATTTCGCATGAAATGAAGAGGTTTCACATTCATACTAGTCCATCGACTGGGTAACCAGCGTTTCCGACTGAACACGAAATCCTCCATTCACATGCCCCATGGTCTTCTTCTTTCGAGTTTACACGGGATACTTAGTGTGTGAGTGAAACCACAATTGATGAAGCAGAAGTCACTTGTGATGAGTGTTGTGTAAGTGGGTACTTTAGCCTTGGCCACCGTGACAAACAATCCGAAACGGATGCCGCTAGCCATGACAAGTGAGCTGTGATAAGCGTACTCTCAGTAGCACAGTGGTCAACACGGTAGCCATAGTACATCGTAGCCCTGGTTCGGATGCCTTCACTGCGGAGGATTTGCACTGCTGATAAGCTCTAACGAGAGTAGTACTCAAGTACAATGTTTCTTTCTTAAAAAGACTGTCCAAAAGGTCCACGGGAAGGCAGAAACTGCAGTTATAAACGATTGGTTTTCAGCATATATCCCCGTAATCCTCTGCTACATCCCAGTGACAATACTGCGTGTCGTGTGGGCTGAGCAAATTCCAACGAGTAAGAACCATTCTGATGGTTTGATTCCAGTATGACATACAAGGATACTCCACCATTTTTTAACCTGGTGTAGTAATGATTTGGATGGCGAGTGAGATTGTGCCGAAAAATAGGGCTGTGATGTTACCGGTTTGGAAACACTGATTTGTCGAGTTGAGTGAAACTGAAAGCTGCATAGAAGGTGACCAAAATTACTCAAGAATGATGAGGCAATCACGGGTTCTAGCTTGATTGCTCAGACAGTGTACTACATGATAACACAAGATGTTTTTTTGAAAATCAATGTGTACATAGACCACAAGGTTCTTGTTCTTTGGTATTTGACTGGCACCGTGCATTTTATTCTGTGAGAACACAGTTCAATATAATTGCTACCTACTGTTTTGCAGTTTACTTGAGGCAACTACACGACAGTGGGTCTAATTGGCTAATATTTGTCAGTCTTATTTGCATTATTTATCGCCAGCATGAGTCGACCTAAAATAGTTTAATTCAAGCAGGAGTATGCATACGGCTGTAGGCAATATCTTATATCTTACAACAAGAGTCCACCAAGCAATTCGTAGGAATAATTGGTTTATCCGTCGTCTCTTAACTAATCTTGACACTAGCGTGATGCTAGTTAGCTAATAAGTACATTGTTTTGCAATAATAATTCAGATGAAATGAGCTTTTTGCACTGAAAAAGTATGCAAGTAATCCTCTCAACCTGAACAAGCCACACGGGCAAACTGACGTGGTTATACCATTCGGACTAGAATCCTCTAACTTCTCATTGAAGTCCGTGCATCTGGAAGCAATATATTCTTGGCGCAAACGGATGTCCGGCTGTCGCACGAAAAAATTTATAATTTTACAATGGATAAGGTGGTTTATCAACGACTACCCTACTCTGAAATCTACCGAGGTCGAGGATGACATAGATTTGCACTTAAGAGATGAGTGTACTAACCGGTTTACCATCCCTGTAAATGCGAAGCAGATCTAAGAATGAAAACATTGCAGACGGTGCGTGAAAAATTCATATGAAACATTAGTACGTAGAAAAATTAATATCAGTTATAGTAATACAAGCTAATATCTCTAAGTTTGTAAGAAAGCACCGGGGAATTTTCCCTTTACTGGCTTATCAGTTCCAGTCCGTGATTTTTACAGTCATTTTAGAAATTAAGAATTATGCTTTTACTGTGGAAGAACTTGAAATCTACGCAATCAACCAACGGTGTCTGATGATGTCATCTCGCCTGGTGATGAAAAGTTTGCAGTCTAAATGCCAAGATCGGTGAACATATCAATACCAAAACAATCAACGGTGACATGCGATTTCATACAGAATGGGCTGTTTTCCCACATTTATCTTTATCTGCCAAAAAACCTGAGGCTCCTTCGTAATCAGTTGTCTTTTGCTGTTTTTTTACTAACACAGAAACCATGGATTATTAAAGTGGGTGAATTTTTATCTGATCTTCTGATAGTGTTCGTATATTCCCTAATGATACTGAAGTCATCTGTGATTGTAAAACGAAACTTGGCTGAATTTTCCTACTGAATTTGGATCATAGACAAAATTGAAAAGAATGTTCAAGAGGAGAGACTAGCAACGAGGTTTATTGACCGAAGTTAAACGAGATCTTATGGTAGATCGACTCGCGTATAAGTGGCAAGCAAACTGACCTTAACTGAGGTTTTGTGTACCGTTTTGTAATCATCTTTATGTTCTTCATAGTTTAACAATTCAACTACATACATTATAAAATACAGTATACACACAGTGTAATAAACGACATATACAGTAAAATTCCTAATGATAATTTCTATCGCCTCTGGGTTTTATTTCAGGTACTTCACGTATTATCGCTCCCCAACTTTGTTTGAATTTCGCTCATAAAGAATAAACAGATAAACTGCTTTAACGTGAGTGAACAAATCGTTATCCTTTCTCAACTGTTCCACCAGTGCGTTTCCCCTTAGAACTGGTAACAACTAATATGAACAGAAGTCTAGCTCCACGCTGACAGTAATGTGAGAACGGACGCATATGGTGGACAATTAGAGGGGTTTAAGGAAGTCGGGTCTATTTTTCATGCTCAACGAATAACAGACAGCCACGGCCCTTGCTGTGGATAAAGAGACATTACCAACTCAGGTATGTATGGATTAATAGAAACATTGATTACGGAATTTGTAGGATAGGCAACCAAAGATACCCTGAATTGGTTGAACGGCTGTAAGATGATAGAAAAGTCTGGAACGGTTATTAAAACTAAAGATAGAACGAAATATAATTCGAAATTTTACATTAGCATAAGAAAGAATCATAACAAATGAGCTATCCTGTGGAATTCTCACATCCAGGCATTTTAATGAGGATTTTCAATTGTGCCGGCAGCTATACTTTCACCATTTTTTTCCGAATCACTTTTCTGGAAGTCGTCGCAGAATTACTCCAGCCACATTCAACCAGCACATTGGCATACTTTTTGTAGATGAGGGTTTTTAGCCGTTTACATGTTGACATCTTCAGCAAATGTGGTACACTAAATTCGTTATACTTGGATGATGAAATGGTTGGACTAATATCATTAATGGACGTCTTGGTAAACGGTGACACAACGGCGACTTTATCGTTCCGGTTTTGTAGCTAAGGATAGCTAAGGATAGAAAAACAGGGGTTGTGAAGACCATCTTAGCATACAATATTAGAAGCAAATTGAGACAGGTTGCGTGTGGATAATTTTGCCAGAACTTACACAATAAAGTGTAAAACCACGTATGGAAACATTCTCAGAGCGAGACAGTGCTTTGCCGACTAAAAACAATGAGGTCGAGTTGTCAACGGTAAAGCCTCCTAAAACACAAAATTTACTTTAAATATCTAGCAGATTCTTATATGCATTTTGTCTGTCAGTGAAGAAAAGATGTTACAAAAAATCACAGTCTAGCGACAGGGTGGTACAACATAGTGAGATACTGAGAACAGCGGACTTAAAAAGGGAGCTATCCGTTTTCTTTCTGAACGCGCTTAACGTATAAACCAGATCGTGTTTCTCATCTTGAAGTAACCTTAAGACTAGCAATTTTCTGTAGCTGATCAATAGACTGAGCACTAGAAGCCGATCTTAGATGATGAAAATTCGAAAACTGACCTCTGACAGGGCCGAGAGAATCCAGTCACATTAACCGGAACACCGCTGTAAAAAGAAGTTGCTGAAGGCATATAACCAGCCTGGACTTAAATCAGTTTACCTCACAAGGCACAACAATGATTGCTTCACTCCTGACAAACGCGAAGTTCCCAGTCGCACCGTGTTGATTCACCAGTCGGTTCGCCAGTTTCACACTTATTATATTTCAACTACCCCACTGATAAAACGCAGGAGCCATGTCTTATATACCAGTTTGTTGTCCTTGACTTCAACCAGCATGTCTGAACAAGGTAACTGCTAAGTACTTAAGCACAAGAAGCCGGGTTGAGACTCGGTTATCTAGACACAAGGATGGTCAGTCATCCGTGCTATATAGTCATTCGACTGGGTGATGAGTTTCAAAAAGTAAAAACTCGGCAAAAAGTGTTTTTATCACAGTGTCAAGAGAAACGTGAGCTATGAGGAAGCAACCTTACATACGTAGATGCGTAATAAAAATGTACTTCTGAACCAATAACCGGTTGATTATCATGGCTCCTTTAGAGTGGTAAAATAACCCATCTGTCTTTAGTCAAGGCCAAAGACTCCGAAGAAAAGTACTGTGAATTTTAGTTTGTGGACTGTGCTCAAGTAATAAGTTATAGGACAATACCCCTGAGAAGGAAACGGTCATGACAATCATGAAACTAAAACCTCCGAAGCTTTGAAATGTATACAGCCAGCATTTGACTTGTAACGTATAGACAATAAAAGAGGAGCAACCACTGACTTTCACCAGCTTCAGTGCTGCAAAAGATTTTACAATGACTGGTCAATCAGCGACATTGGTGTAACATATAAAAGCAACTACACTTTCGCTTGTACTAGCCATGAAACTCGTGAACGCGAGTAGGCCACCAGAAAATAATTTTGATTAAATTTATACTACTCCTATATTGTCAGTAATACAAAACACCTGTTGATTCACAGATCATTGACTGGCACTGATGGAAATTCAGAGTCGTACGAACTTTGGATAACATGTGAACACTTTCGAATGGCGGAGGCCGTTATTGCGGCTATCGAAAAAATCACAAAACATGTCACCTCTGCAGCCTGCTTAGTTGTGAACCCGCCACGCAAGCCCACCGACTAAACGTGACGCAGCCAGATGCGGCAACTACGACAAATGCGCATACGGAAAGATTTGGCCGTAATGCCGGTTACTCGAGTCAACGTCTTGAGTGCAGTTTTTGTCCGCAGAGTATCCGCGCTACCGAATAAAGACTGTACTATATACAATAGATGGTTCCACACATCCAGTATGAAGTAACGTGTCAATTCGGATTACCTTGCATTGTGGATGGCAGTATTCTGCACATCACAGGTAGAAAAGGTCATCGGATAAAAATGTGAGAGCCATCTCTTCCATCATCGACTCCAATGCAAAATAATCACAACATTTTGATGCAATGTTGATTAACTGGGGAATTTTTTGAAGCGAAATAGTAATTGAAAGAGGCACACACCAAGCAGCGAACGATTTATTGTGACGTTTCAAATCCACACTAAGGCTCGTTACCAAGCAAATGAAGGTGTCGGAATGAGATCTTTCTGCCGTTGACCGAATCCGCTTGTCAGTCTGGCTCCGCTCGTTCTCCGTTTCAGTGTCAACGATGCTGACCTAGTGGTTGTCTACTTGTCGAGTTAACGAGTTCCGCGAACATAGAGCTTCCAGTGCAAGTCGCGTGAACACTTTTGCGTGATCTATGTTGAACTCGTGACCTGTGTCTGTGCAGTGGTGGCACAGTTGCCATCTTGGGTTGGATCGTCGTGCCGCTAATTTGTGTTCGTGCACGCGAAGCTGTTTGCGTGTCTCCCGCGCATACATTTGATCGAAACTGGAGCATGAAATTGCGTGGATTATGCCAGATTGTTCAGTGGGTTCCATATACTACTTGGCGTTCGCCAGAGCTGAATCGAGTTTTGAGTTTGGTATATGTGACATTTAGGTGTGCAGTGGTTGAAGCATCGTTTGTGCTGCTAGAGGTCTGCCGTTAATATACGGCGTCATCATTCGCGTCTTCATTTCTGCACGTTCAGTTCACGTGGACATTCTTCTGGGCGCCTTTATGAAGGTTGAATGCGTACATGCATTGAATTAACGTTTCCTCAGATATACACGGAAATACCAGACGCGAAATAAAAATACAGATAATTTCGGAGACCAAAAATATATCATGCAATAATTACGAATGTTCTCGATCAGCGCTAGACGACACCGATACGCGAAATAGTTAGGGAGGCTAAGGACCCGACCGCCGAGCATGCGAGCAAGCTGGAAACGATGTATGGCACGCTTGGCGTGCATACGCCGACAAGCATGCAAACGAACAAACGTGATCGCATGCATCAGGCAGAAGACAGGCAAAGATGCTTAAGGTCCTATGTACAGTGTGAGCTAAGATTTTAGGAAGAATTTTACACATCTTATAGCGAGCAGACCGGGTTATCTACGGGTCACTACGAACATGCTGGTGAGCTTATTGAAGGTTATCAGTTTGAATATGTGTTTTTCCTATCTTCTGGGTTCGGGTTAGCTACACTGCGTGTCTGCAGTTCGTAAGAATGTCTGCACGCAGCTTATACATTGACAGGCTGTGTGATAGTCATCGAACCTGAGGATGATATAAGTTGTCCTTTCACGATAGACAGTAGTTTCAAGCTAGCCATCAGGTCTTCTTATGAGCGGTACATGAAGAAATGCCAGGCGTGTTTTCTCCCTACTTTTGTTGAACGCCGCTGGACGTGAAGGACCCCGGAAGTAGTTGTTCATTAATATGTACTCTGCACTTGGAGCAGGTATGGGCATTCACTGAGAATTCAGGGGGAAATATCGGGGATTTCAAACTAAAACAGCCTCTAATTCCAGAAAATGTAGCTAACTTTGAGTGAGGAAAGGAATGGCGATGCTCCACTATCTGATCAATATACTTGCGACCAGTTTTAAAACTCGCTTGTTCTTTCGTCATTTAGTTCTCTCTAGGCTTCAGAAGCTTTAACGTGACAGACGGCTGATATTGTTGTGGCTTTCTCACGACGTTATGACATTTTTTTCGAAGGTCGGAACGACGGTTGATAAGCAACAGTCATGGGGCACTTTCTCAGTTCACCGCATGTAACGGAAGAAGGTGGTCACTTCAGACGGCAGTCTTTCACCACCATCTCTGAAACGATCCGAATAACGTCGAAACCTGGAGACATAATAATAATGAGACACCAAAACCCCTTCGCTTTTCGACAGAGTATGGTACGAATGTCGTAAATAATCATACATTCCTCAACGCCCACGGTGTGGTAAGTTAGTCCAGGTCACCTGGACTTGGCCGCAAAGCGTCCAGCCCATTTTTCAGATTGTCAAAAGAAGCTGCGAATTTTTGAGCCATTTATTCACGCACTCTTACTAGCACCCTTTCGACGGCCAACCCAATCACGAATCGGGGGGCAGCATTCGGTTGTTCACTGATAAGAATGCGTCCTCAACCTCTCTGACTTCTTAATAAAACTGGGTCTCACAGTGCACACCATGGTGGTCGTTTGCATATTCGAAGTAGTGGAAACCAGCTGACTTTTGTCCACAGTTTCTGCTGAATCAACATAAATCTCTCTATGCCGTACCTGAGGTGCCCCTTGCAATAGATCTCTTTGCAGAAGGCACGCATAGCTGTTGAAAATTTTGCCCGGTGCACGCTTGGGTTACTCCACTGCTGCGACCTAAGCAATCTGACCGTCAACGTTCTTTTGTAGGCATTTCGTCTACCATCGTCGGTAAACATGGAACTGAGTACTTTGTGGTGTTGAGCAGATGATTTCTGAGTAAACAACAAAACAACAGCGATTAAATAGTTGTCATCCCAACCTGAAGGTAACGTGTGAATTTGAGACCGACAAATGTTTGCCGTTTCTAGACATACTCTTTAGTCGCCGGGAGGATGGCTCTATCAAGAGAGCCGTCCATAAGAAATCCGCGAAGATGAGCTCACAGGTCTATTGGGGCAACGTTATCTTCTGACACTTCTCGGCGGTTTATACTGCAGAAGAGCAATGGCTTAGAGGATCCCACCACAAGTCTCTGATTCAGAAGCCTAGTCTGTGGAGCGCCAGGAAATAAGACCTTCTGGGAGGCTCTACCCAGAGCCAATGACTTAACTCTACGACTCATTTGGCGATGAAGAGCTAGCATGGCCCGAATGTGCAACAGCAGTTATTGTGATCGCTGTTGTGCGCAGTGGAATTATTCGAAGCTGAAGGAAAGTTTTCCGACCGTTGCAACCACCCCTTGAGAGAGGTAGACATGGACAACCACAAAGGTCGCCAACATTATCTCGATCACGCGAAAATGAGGCGGAACGGCACGAAAATCAGAACGTAAGTATCGGGACCTAATCATCGTAAATCAGAACCTCCAACAGGAGAAGTATACGGTTTATAAACGAACCCGACTTACTTCTCAGTCCGAAGGGAAAACGGTGGTGCACAGCAGCTTTACTTAAATGATTTCAGCGGCCCTGAATCTAAGTCACTCAACAAACCAATCGGAAGCGATTGCGGTACTGGAATTTTGAAAATACTGGTGGACATTCAAATTCCCAGATTCAAAGAACCTAGATTTTTGGCAGATATAACGAATTATTGGGAAAAGGTACCCTTCTCAAACAACCGCATTGGACAGTACCCCGGCGGTCACGGTCAAACGTTCGGTGATCGGGGCGTCATCTGTCTGAGTGTACTTCTTTTGTCACTCGTGTCCTTAATTTAGAAGACAGCATTGGAACAACCATGGCAAAGCTCTGCAGTATATTAACAGATTCGTGTCTAAAAGCTTGGGCCCTAATAAGCGGTCGGTAATGCAAAATACGGTCTTGGATGTAACTATTCTAGAATTTGTAATCTATGCTGTTTTCTTGGCGTGATGATGAGACTTTGCACACTGCATGAGGACCCGGTATTAACCAAGGGGGCATGCCCTTTTTACCGGTTTCTACAGGAAATCTCGCCGTGTCATACTCCCATTGGCCGGCTTTCATAAAATTTAAATACTCTATCCCGAAAAAACCACCTGAAATCCGATCTTACGCTCCGAAATATTCCAGTTATGGGACAGAATATGCGCGCGCGAGCGTCAGTACAAAAACATTTAATGAACGCCACAATATGATAGTGGGATGAGTGCATCAAAATCAGCATCGGCAACAAAACATCACCGGTTGGCATTCAAGTGTGACAAGGGTACAGCCAGCAAAGGAAGATAAAAGCATGTCGTATTAAGATTTGCCCCAACCGCCGTGTTATTGCTTGTTGCAAACACGGGTCCGGTAACGGATGGTCCTTTTGTAGTTGATCTAACACGAGTAAACCTAAGTATCTAGCATCAGGTTGTCTGCACGCTTCAAACAAATAACCCAGTGAATGAAAGGCGTCATTTACAGTGGGGGCCCGTTGCAGCTTTTGCGCTCTAGCCAAATTGATTATTTTTAACTGAGGAAACCTAGTCCAGCAGCATATGAAACACCTGAACCCTGCATGAACCGTTTTGTTTACCCGCTCGATTAAGAGCAAGAATAGATAAGCAAGTGAACTTGAACGTAGTAACGCAGCGTCATGGCTCTTTTACTCTATTTCAGGTCAGGTAAGAGTCCAAACTGAACCGCCTTTCAGTTTCAGCGCCAAGAACGATGTACGGCAAGACTGTCCGTTTTGAACATTCTTGTCTGATTCAGTCACAGACGAAATAGTGGAGGAACGTATACGGCAATCACAGAAAGCCAACGAGGACCTCTCACCTAGTGAAAGTCTGAATGACCGTGAGCGTCGAGAACAAGGTGGTGCTAATTGTCATTTTCCAATTGGCACTGAAAATGCAAGACGAAATTTTGCTGCCTCCTAAACAATTCACAACTTTCACTGCACCCTTAACGCAAAAAGCACTGCTTCTGGACTGCTGTGTTCAAATGAATTTTGTGTTGCATAAAAAAAGTTTTGCAGGTCACTGATTGATTTTTCTGCCTAGCAAGTGACATTAGCTGTGAAGAGGATATGTGGAGCTAAGTGCGAGCGCGCCTCAACGTTAGAGCAACTAGCTAGTCTGAGGCATCTCTGGAAGCAGAAGGAACTTACTAAAAACATGTACACTTAACACGTAAAAAACCCACGGAGTGCCAAACGCGCCGCGACGAAGGAAGGAAAAAATGAGGTGTAAGGTAAATCGGTAGAACTGTAA
This sequence comes from Paragonimus westermani, assembly GCA_008508345.1. Lineage (NCBI taxonomy): Eukaryota > Metazoa > Platyhelminthes > Trematoda > Plagiorchiida > Troglotrematidae > Paragonimus > Paragonimus westermani. The sequence continues at coordinate 14,829 of QNGE01001455.1, read as the reverse complement.
AGGGACGAAGAAAGAGGTTATAACCACGCACGTCGGCACAAGATTCGTGAAGAGCAATTAACCGCGGCGTGGATATTGAAGTTAAAACCTCTCATATAATTTTTATTATGAGCATATTCATTCTAGATTACTGATATGTAGTCATTCTAAATGATTATTTATATATTCAACTCACATCCACGTCTATCCGAAAATAACCTTGTATTTACGAATCATGATGACAAGATTAGCTGAAACCAAAATCATAATTGCAAGCTCTCAAGGCAAAGGTTCCAGTCCTAGAATTGCACATGTTTTTTCTAAATCACCACCGTTAAAGGAAGTGACGATAAACTGTTGGTTCCCACCTGTATATCCCAAATAAAAAAACTGTTCTGTCCCTGTAGAAGACATATTAGCGGATTTGTTCCGTGAGGTGTCTAAGCTATAAGCTGAGTTCGCCCAAGTAAGAGTGTAGTGGCCATTCAAATGAGACGAATGACCAAAGTATGGTAACACCGGAAGAGGTCGCAACGGCAACGAAGGTATACAGAAGATATGTGTACAACTAAAAGGGAAACGTATCAAAAAGAATGGAATGACCCACTAATTATCCCGCATCCGTTTAATTCGATGGGCCATCGTCCGAGAGGAGGACAGGGTAGGTTCGGACGACGACCGTTTATTCTTGATGATGACCAAACTGAAAAATGATGATGATGCTTTCAAACGAGAATACGGATGAAGTTAACTAAACGGTATGTACAGCATTATGCAAAAACCGATTACAAAATATAAATATGAACTGTAGACACTACAGACTGAAGCCAAAATTACAAGTTCAGGCTCTAAAACTGACGTTGATAGTCAAAAGGCAGAGACTCTAAGCTTAGAATTAGACAGGCTTCTCAAAATCACCGCCGTTAAGGGAGGTGAAGATAAACCGTTGGCTCCCACTTGTACCTCCCAAACTAGAGACTGTTATGTTCCTGTGAACAACGCAGTGGCGGATTTATTCGGTGAGGTATCTGTGCTGTGAGCTGGGCTCGCCTAACTCAGAGCATGCTCTGCTGCATTCCTTTCTGTCAAGGAGAACCTTGTTTCCACCTATTAGCACAAATCCTTTTTCCACCAGCTGTCCTACATTTAGGTCGAGCAGGCGACCAGATGTTGTCGTTGTAGAAAAAGCGTCGTTTCCTCAGCAAAAGCATTTTCCACCACGTTTTTTCAACCAATCACTCATGCAGGTTGTGCAGGTCAGTGGCAACGCAGTACGGCGCGTGCTGAAATCCGTTATTCTCACTAGTATTTCCACCGATTACCTTGCCAGCTCACACCGTCATGGAATTTGTTACTTTCACCCCCAAACCCAACCAACCGTTTAATGACGACCTTTCTCTAGATGCCACTGAGGTGAAAAAAATGTGCGCAATACATAGAACTGGTACTTACCGAAGTTAACTTCCTATACATGCGTAAAATACATGACGCTAACGGACAGCTAGGTCGTAACCATCCTTTTTATAAAGAGAGGTATGAATGTCATCAGGCTATCACAAGCTTACCGCGTTCATATCTTTACCATCTTGTGTAGACCGTCTGTTCCGTGAGCAATTAAACCACCCTTTACAGTGTCACTCCAGCACACTGTCAGCGGTAGTTACATATTCCGTCCTGTCATACACCTGTCCCGGTCATGTGAAGAAATGAAGGTATACAGCACATTTCGCCCATCATAACTGCTTCTAACTGTGTGCGGTTGAATGCAAACGTGTCATGTGCGCCAGTATATGTAATCAATAACAACATCAACAGTAATAATAAATTTCTCAATGCATATGTGAGAAGCACGCTGGGTAATGCGCGATCACTGCAGGTATTTACAAACCATACAAAATCGAATAGGTAATTAGCAGCAAAACGTGAAGCCTTCCGTCGATAAGGCCGTTATCAAAAGGCAATTGAATGTGGTTTATGGAAACATTGGCGCACGTGGCAGAGAATAATAATAATGGTATATTTCTCGACGCATTTGTGAGAAACACACTCATGACAGCAAGATCAACGTAATGATTTTTAAGGATATGCATATTCGAACACGAAATTTGAAAGGAGATGGTTCGGTCGCCGCACAGATTCAGTCTCAAAAAAGCGGGATGTTACACTAATTTACTTTCTACAAGGTCATGGGATGGGTAATTTTTTAAATAGTTCAAGGCCACTCCGGGACGAATGCCCAAACGCATCTTTGGAGTGTTTTGCCATTAGGGGATAAAACTGGCCTCCGGAAAATATCAAGATAGGTCGGCGTTGGCGAGGCAGAGCGGAAGTCCCAAAATCCAACGAACGATTGAGCAGATTCCAATGCAGGATTTCGTTGATTCCCCGAAAAACTCAAAAAGTTGAACATCTCGCGAGCTACTCAGCTAATACGAAGTTCTGTGCGCCCATTCGTCGTAGAAAAATTTCCTCGTTCGGTGGATAATATGGGGATCGGAAAGGAAAACGTAATTCCACAGGTTAGATGAGAAAATGTTGGGTTATAACATTTACTAAGACAAACAATGTGCTAGCGGAATGTATTGTGAAAGAACTCATACGATATTATTTTTGCTTTGATTATTGAAATATATAACACTGTCTACTGTTTGTTGTGGTTTTTTTGCTATGCACTCGGGATTTATTCGGGCATACGGAGAATTGAGTCGGCGGGTTGGAGGGCCGCATGAAGTGAGCATCTGATAACTAAAGCTTACATGACGTCATTCTGCTGGACCTATTATTGAGCGCCGTGTCCACATATCAAGGGGCGTTGGGGTGGTTATCCGCGTAATGCCCATCTGACGGCTAAATGTTTCTCGGACCAAACTCAAAAGGTCATCAGAGGATACACAGAGTTTGAAGATAGACAATGTGTTTGCTAACGTAAGATAGCTGTCCAAACCTTTGGTAAAACGCTGAATGTTGTTACTGGCTCAAACTTCACTTGGAAGTTTATTCCAAATGTAGGAATGCTTTGCTAGGATGAATTTTGCACGTATATTTCTCCGGGATATCAGGGTCGGCTAGGTGGAACCCTTATTTCTTAGACTATATGGAGGGCTGTGTGGTAAGTGGACGGTAAACGCTGTGATGCTCACATCCGGATGTATGAGTTTATAAAACAGCGTCAGGTTCAACTTTAGCCTACGCAGTCAAAGCGGATCAATACCAAGTTTTTCCCAGCGCTGTCCGTAGGTGAGCGAAGAAGAATATCCTACTAAGCTTTTGGTAAACCATCGTTGAAGATTTTCTAACATAAGCCGCGAGTGTCGTCGTCATACACCGTTCCCCATATCGCAAAGTGGGGTTGCAGCAGTGAAGGCAATAATACCCCTGAAATAATCAATTTGAGAAAACCTCAGCTGGTCACTTATCCTAACACTTACCAGCGCGAATTGGAGCTTGGATTCCGACATTTTCCTTCTCACGTCCTGCAGTTGTTTCTGACGTCACGAATAAAGGCAAACACGGCGTCTTCTTATTCGCTAGTCACGTTACTGCGGCAGTCATTTGTTCCATGTTCGCCCATAATGTGTCCATTTGCATATCGATACCGTGAGCTGGCTGTGAGGAAGTGCATCTGGTGCAAAATACGTTTTTTCGACGTTCAAAGCATTCAGGAAAGATAGACACATCTGTAAATTAGTCTTAGTGACTACCTTTTTGGGCCACTTACTGCAAGTTATTTAGATGAAAGTAAGGTTTTCTCTTCACTGTCGTTATAGATGATGGGTTGTGTACCGTACACAATAAAGCCGATGGGTATTGGAAGTTCCATGGTAACATAGGCCTCAATAGAGCCGCATGACGGAGCTGAATACGTCATCGGGGTGGGCTTACACTCCCTTCCTTTTGCATCACCGCCCTCTTCACCGTGAACCGTTGTGGTTTACTAATAGCTGGTTAACAAATTGCAACGATCACCTTGCATCGGACGTCTAGAGGGGTGAACCCATATTTATTGTGTGGTCGCTGGAAGAAAAGTTACCGGATGGGCACGGCACTTCCACTTCTCTAGCACGTGCAAATTCAAATACAACGAAATATTGCAGTGTTCGTTAAAAATTGAGCTCACTTACTTGTGCTGGTGATAACGGCAAGATCTTCCTTGTCATCTGTCTCAATTTTAACTACGCAGTAACACTTTCGTCTATCCATATCTGAAAGCCCAAGGCTTTTGGTTGGTTTGAGGTAAAATTAAATAAATAATATATATTTCCCAACGCATATGTGAGAAGCACGCTTGGTTACGCGCGATCACTGTGGATATTTACGAACCATACATAAACGAATAATTTAACAGTAGCAAAAACGTGAAGTTTCTTGCAAGAATTACGTGGCCAAAGAGGAAACGACTGTAGTGTATTGAACCTTCACGCACGCAACAAAGAAATAAATCGTTCGCTTATTTCACCGATCCGGTCTCAAAAAAATGGGATGTTACACTAATTCACTGTTTACAAGGTTGTATGATGAGCGATTTTTCAAATATTTCAGGGTCACTCCGGGAGGGTGTCCAGCCGCACATTTGGAATTTTTTGCTGTTAGGGAGTAAAATTGGCGTCCAGAAATTGTCAAGATAGATCGGCTTTGGCAAGGCATGGCGGAAAATCCCAAAAACAAGCAAATTTGAACGCAGGATTTCGCCGATCACTCGAAAACGTCACAAAGTTGAACATCTCGTGAACCGTTCAGCTTAGACGGAGTTCCGTGCGTCCATCCGTCGCAGAAAGGTTTCCTCGCTCAATGGATAAAATGGGAATCGGGAGGGAGAAAGTAATTCCACACGTTGGATGAGAAAATATGGAGTTATAACATTTACTATGACAAGCAATATATATGGGGAATTTTTGACAAATAACTCGTTCGATATTATCATTTTTGCTATGATTACTGGAATATAATACCATATCTATTGTTTGTTGTGGTATTTTACTAGGCGCTCGAGATTTATTCGGGTAAACGGGTAATTGAGTCGACGGTTTGGAGGGCCGCATGGAATGTGCGTGACAACTAAAGCTCACATGACATCGTTCTGTTGGACTTATTATTAAGCGCCGAGTGCACATTTCATAGCAATTTTGGCATTGCATATACATGCATGTATATGCATGCACTCATGAGTAAACACGTTATTAAAATAATGTTGGGTGTCAAAGGCCAAGCGCTAAATGTTCTTGTGAGTAAGCCATATAACAAACTGTTTCAAGCCGGCTGTTCTCGACAGGCATTAGACAGCAGATTGGTTGTCTGCGTATTACGCATCTGACCGCTGAATGTTTTTCGGACCACACTCAAAAAGGTCGTCAGGTGATTCAGAGAGTTTGTTGACGTAAGATAGCTGCCCAAACCCTTTTTAAAACGCTGAATGTTGTTACTGGCTCTGACCTCACTTGGAAGTTTATTCCAAATGTAGGAATACTTTACAAGGAAGAAGTTTGCACGTATATTCTTCCGGGATATCGGGGTTGGCAAGGTGGAATCCTTATTTCTTAGACTATATGGAGGGCTGT
>QNGE01001454.1:131787-165570 GCA_008508345.1 Paragonimus westermani | reverse complement strand
AAGTGGCACATAGGAAACAGCCCATCTGTCAGCAAGTGTGGCGAGTAACGTTGATAAAACAAGAAGTGAACAGAAGGTGGAAATTTACACAGAGTGGACTTCGACTGACAGCCCTGGATGTCATTGCCGGGTTGGGATACTAAGATTTCTATTGCTCGGAAGGTTAGACCTCTAAAAGGCGAGCTGAACTGAATGGTAGCTTTTGAAACAGCATCATTTGCTCTAGAGAGGTTGCTGCAGCAATATTATAATATTGCTAACGTATTTTGCTGATTTTTAAACATGTCACATCTCTTATATAGGGCCTTTTTCTGAATATTATTGCCAACTGTCTGGCGGTTAAGTGATCGTGTGGTTGCTCCGCCAACTAATCACTAAAACGGCAATTTAAAAAAAATCTCTGTGAAATTCCAAATTATTTCTTAGTCCGACCAATATGTTAAAACTGACCTAATAGACAGTGAGGAAATGTTTCCTGACCAAGTAAGACAAGTTTCGATATTCTTCCAATCAAAACATCAGAACTAAGAGAATACTCCACAGAATAACCTCTTCCATGTGGCCCACGATCAATTTGTGAACCGGTAAGTGCCTCCGGCCTGGACAGATGAGATCATAAATAGATCAATGAATCATCGTAATAAATGAGAATGTGTCACGTCCACACTCTTCTTCGTTAGACCACAAGTGACGTTAAAGACACTTCGGGAGGGTTCTTACGTTCATTACTGCTGTTTCCACCTAAATGTGATGCGAAAAATCATTGAAATATACATACCACTTTGGACTCAATTCTGGATACAGTTTTTAAAGTCCCACTTCGGTAACATTAAAATTGCTGATAAACATTTTGATTGGATGAAAATAGAATTCAGCATGGTCATCGGATGAACAGTGGTGTCTCAAGAGTACCCGACAAACTGGTCACACTGGAAGTATTCACAGTCATTATTTAAATGAAAAAGGTAACCATTTAAAAGTCAAATATTGCACATTATCGGCCCGAATTGACTTAGGAACATTCGTGGTTTGTTCATAAAACAGAAGGTGTACTATAGTTATTGCTGGAGGTCAACCTTTTAACACGACTTTACAGTGGTTTCGAGACTAGATTATCGTTTTTTGAGTCACTTTTCAAAAGTACAAACAATACTTTCCCACTTGTTATACTACGAAGTACATGAGGTCCAAAAAGATTGATTCCAAAAAAATTAGGTGGCTGGAGTCAAAAGAACTACAACTATCTTTAGGGTATGGGGAATGTCTTGTAAGTTTCTTGTTGCGTGCATGTTAGTTCTGTTGGTCTGTTAGTTTTTACTCCCCTAATGATATGGCTGTCCCACACAATAGAAAGCTTTAGCATAATATATTGTACCATACATGCCTCTAGAGTTGAATGTTGATTACTCATCAGACCAACTCCAACATTCTTCCGAATTCATCCTTCCGCTTGACTGGTTTCTCAATGTTATTGAGACAACAGTGAACAGAATGTGAGTCACGAAAACACTTGGCGTTCTACTAATTCCTATGAGGAAATCACCCATCCAACTCAAAAATATGTTCCTAGTGATTTCGGGGACTCATAATAAAATCCTCGTTATTGGGTTGTGCAGTTGTAAAAACGTAGACAACTGGAGAACAAATCTCGGGGGACAATTAGACATCATACCGTATCAAATAACACAATATCATAACAACATATACCAGCAAGAAACTTATCGTCATAATCAAATAGCTTTCTTCAAAGCCCCGGGCATATGATCGTATTTCCCATTGGCGGGTTTGATTTTGTGGTCCTAAATTCATTGAATAAAACACTCCAAAAAGATAAGAAGATACTCTGAGACTGCCGCGAACACAAGAAAGACGGTAATTTTTGATTTTTTGTCTCTTAAGTTAATCCTCAACGTGGTAGCGTCGGGTTTTACAATTCCAGATTTATATGTCCACGTGAAATAACGAGTGTCACACAATATCAATTACACCGGACAAAACATTGTTGCAGCAGGAGCTCGCACATTAGACAGACTAAAAGTGTAAGTGCCCTAATATGCATGCGACTAGTTCTTATTTGCGTGTACATGAAGAACGTGACAGAAACACAGGTCACTCAAATATACGTCTTACGTGGGATATTTCAGCGATTTTCAAACTCTGAGACAGGGACAGCACGGACTTAACAGATCAGATGTTTGTGCGAAACTCAGATAAAAACACTGTGAAGTTCTGGGAGCAGGCAACCACTATGTCGTTACGGTTGACAAACTTAGCAACATATTCTGGAAAACACTGTTGAAGGCGGTGTAATACATTTGCAAATACGGTTAGGACAAAATTTACTCTGAGTACCTCAGCTGAGTTGGTCATAGTGAAATAGATTCAGTCCGGTTGTTGCTAATTATACGTGAAAATCACTCTCACAAGTACATTCTGCCTAGTCAACCCACGCGTCACAATCCCAAATTTATATGTGCAGCCGAAGTAACGTCTAGTGCCAGACAATATCGATTACACCGGACAAGAAGTTGTTACGTCACAGGCATCATTTGTTACAAGTTGTANTATACGTGAAAATCACTCTCACAAGTACATTCTGCCTAGTCAACCCACGCGTCACAATCCCAAATTTATATGTGCAGCCGAAGTAACGTCTAGTGCCAGACAATATCGATTACACCGGACAAGAAGTTGTTACGTCACAGGCATCATTTGTTACAAGTTGTAAAGAATGAATAGCAGTGTTCAACTTTCCGTGAACATCAGAACGTTCAGTCAACCAGGCGAATTTGATGATACATACACGAGTTCGTCTTTCCAAATGGAGAGAAAAACACTTTCGGCAAAAAGGAGCTTCTCAGCTGTTGCACAGCTGTGCAAAAAGGAATTTACACAAAGTGAACAACACCGCTTGAGATACTTTTCAAAATGAACAAATTGTGACGTTCGGCACGAGTGGTCTTCATGTAACTGGGTGATGTTCTTAAGATAGGGTGTGAACACTTTTGAAAGTTACAGTCGGTTGTACTTCCTGTTTTTTTATCTAAACCAATTAACTCACTAGACATCAAACTAACAAGCACGTTCAGATACCACGTGCGTTAGAAAACCAGATCACTTGCACGCAAACGGATCTATATATAGAGGTAATTTTCCATACTGTTCAGCTTGACTCCCATGATGGTGTGATTGAGGTGTACTTGGAAATGGCAACTGCATTCAATGCCGGTGTCATCAACTAGAGACGTGTCCACACCGATTTGTCACTGAAGGGATACCAAGACAAAGTTGTTAACAACTGCTTGATTTCAAAGGATTTTCGAATTGTTTTGCAACTGAATCACTTTCACTAATCGCAATCCCAGGGTTATTTGAATGCATGGTTTCAACATCCACCACGACATCAGGATGCACCAGACTGGAGTTACACCTCTCTTGGAATACAGGGCACGGATGTACAAGGCGTTTCAACAAGTTTCAATAATGGGCCTTTCGCATGTGACTCGCCGGCGCCTGACACACTCACTACTTGCACGACCTCGTAGTAATCATGACGGATTGGTCATCAGGCCTCATATTTTGTGCAGTTTCTGGTGGAATGCACGAGGCTGGAAGCGGCTGATATATTCGTCTGACGTGCCGGATGATGTCAACCACTGATACAAAGCGCATCGATCTGACTTGTTTTCGAGCTTGTAATCGTTGGCCGAAGTGGTGCGACACAAAACTCACATCAACCTGATCATATCTGTTCATGTAGTTGGAAAGCACTGCCACTATAACACTCATCTTTAAATATCCGTTCAACTATAGGCATGTGTTTTCCTTGTCAAAGTCGTTGAAGGGAACACTACTAAATGAACGGACAAATATTGAGGTCTGTAAGTCCGTCTTAGGAAACCGTAGTGCAGGCACGCAAAATTACACTCTTTCCTACTGTCACAATCGTGTCTACAACAATACTCAACCTTTTGTAACCATTTAGACATAACAACAACTAACAAGCTTGTATATTACTGTTCCGATGCAATGATATGTCCCAGGTGTCACACAAGTTGGATCTTCGAACTCACTGTCTATGAGCTAGAGCCAGTTTGATAATGCAGTCACCTGTATACCGGATCATGAGAGTTGCAAGCAACAGACAGATTGAAGTCAATTTTGAAGAGACTATTTAACAGCACAAAGATTATCTCCGAATTTTGAGTACTGTTCCAAATTATTCGTCGGAGTGCAACCGACAGACTGATTGTAGTCAATTCAGAAGAATATGTTTGTCAGTATTGGTCTAAACCATTCGAGATTGTGTAAGTTAACCAACACTTCACATACCGGTTCGTAATCGATGTCGGAAGTACATGAAAATTTCAAGAGATATGACGTAAGGGCTGTAGCACAAATCCGCGTTAACACATATGAACTTAGAGGGAGAGTGGAAAACTGCATTTTCCTTAAAAGTGCATGAGAAAATAGATTGTGATCGGAGTGATACGTCTTCAGTGGGCGGACGAAATATATAGGCACACTTTGGGGGCGGGTGATGATTTTACGAATTCGGATAAACCGTTCAGTGACCAATAAAGAACCCACATCATCTGCATATTTGAGTTGGAAAACGTTGTCACTAATCAACACTGTGTGGAACACCAAAGCTCGTAGTGAGTGGGGACGAGATTTGAACAGAAGCATGGGCAATTTGAACAGGGTTAGAAAAACAGCAATGCAAATTTTACGGATCAACCATTCACCGTCAGAATGATTTCGCATGTGAATCGACGTGTTTCTGTTGAACGCACCATCGTCGTTCATTAAACACAGTCGAATAACTCTCCAGCATCCAACAAGAGACGGAATAATTAAGCTAAATAGACTAATGTGAGTCCTGACAGTGAACGAACGTGAACGACCACGTCCAAATTTGTTCTGATCTCGAATGCTCAACTGACCTTCCATCTACGTGAAAATTGATTGTCCACAAGCTTCAATCCGACAAAAAATCGCATGAAACTCCACAAACGCTGCTTTTTTGAAATTGGCGTGATGCCAACGGTCCTCCAGTAACTATCGCTTTTGTGTTGTGTGACACTCTGAGGACATAAATCAGCCAGGGGTTGATATACTGTGCATTCCTTGAAAACGATTACGGATAAAACGCCAGGTGTCCATGCTTTGTACACCAGTTTCGTATCAGCAACTGACACCATCGAAGAGCTTACTGGTTTTCCGAATTCATTCACAATACTTTTTCCCAGTGAGCTGAACTGAACCCGCGTCGGCGTACTACGTTACACATGTTGCCGACAGCAAACAGCTGGACTCAAATTTCATCTCAGTTATGCAAGACAAAAACCCACTTTAGTGAATAATTTACCAGATACTTTGATAACTGTGGTTAGGTTACATCGTTCGAAGGAGCTCGGAAATGCACAAAACGTACAACCAACATTTGCAACGCCCATTTGTCAGTAGAAGCATAAATTTGTGATCGATCAGTCGTTCTTTGTCAATGCTAATCACTGAACAGAGTTCCGGTGATTGGAAATGTCATTCAGATCAAACTTGTTCCCGTAGCTTCTTTCACAAGTTATTTGTTCTGTTTGCGAAGAATATCATATGTGATTTCCCAACTGAGTCGTAATTGTGGAAATGGAATGTAAACATGCGCGTTTTGTGTCAACAACCAATATGTTATGAGCAGAGTATGTGAGAAATTAACGAACGTTTCGTCTGCACTGTATTTTCAATAACAACTGCAATCTCTCGCCAGGTCAGGAACGATCCAAAGCAGCTCCCGGAATGGGATTGCTCATTCACTGAACAACATACAAATTTCTTGATTCCAAATGGTTTGTGTGAGTCAGCTTTCCACGAAGCAGTTCATAACAAGCATTGACAATGTGTGAAACATTCAGTGATCAGTTCACCCATCCAAGTCGTCTTCACACACTCGAATTCACACGTATGCAGTTCACGGTCAATAGCCGAAATCGGAATTGACGTCAGGGTTGTGTTCACGATAGGCACACATTGACGAATGTTAGACTGGCGGTTTTGCGGATGCCATCTTTAATCTAATTTGTTTTGTTATTTTGGGATGAAAGCACCAAATTCACAGACGGAACACAGTCATTCTTTTCGATTTATGATCAGTGAACAAATGGTACATTAAAACTTATAATATGTCTGTACTGATCGATACACAGTGCTACTAAATTCAAACAATCAACGCGTTGAAAAGTGTTATCACAATTTATTCGCAGTATAGTTATGATATTTTGATTATACCCCCTATAAATATTATGGCAACAGAGGTTTCAAAATCAATGTTTTAATTACTAGTTTGCAAAAGTTACTTTGAGAGTTGATGTAATAAACAGTGATTTTTGACAATTCAGAACTGTTTCCTTCACAGACGTCTTCCAACGGTATAATTAAACGTTCGTCTCGGTTCTCCGTAGAGCATCAACGATTCTGTTAAGTGTACATAATGCGAACGGTTGTGTATTACAATGTTGCATCTGCCAACCATAAAGTCAAGCACTTCGTGCTGATGGTGGAAAACCACCTGTCAGTAATTTACGTTCGACGCCTTTCGAAAAGGAACACCAGACTCGAGTTCTGCTCTCATTAGAGCTGGTTAGTAGTGCATATCTTTCCAACTGCCGGGACTAGAACTTGACCGAGATTTCGTGGGGTAACCGTATTCACCTCTGCCTAACTGATCTCTTATTAGGCAGGACTGAATTTTCGTCTACAAAAACTCAGTCACATTCAGCTTGACGGTAGTATAGAAAACGACATTCTAGTTGCTCCATATAGCAACCATTACTGATTGAGTGAACGTTATTCATTTGAGCACACAAAAAATCTCCCCAAGGCTCACTGGTTAACTAGGAAACAGTATCTAATCAAACTGATATGGTAAGACCATTACGAACACATAGAATGAAATATCCCACAAATTTTAATGCTCTGTGAACTCTGCATAACAAGGTCAGAGCGTGTCAGTGTTCCGGTGTACTTTGAATCTGTGCAACTCCAGAGGTGATGAAAAACAACCAATGTTGACAAACCGTTGACTTGTGGCGGTAAGAGAGTGATTAGCTGTCTGTAAGAAAGATAAACATTCCCCGAGAACATGATTTAGAAAACACAACAGTTTCAAACCTCTTTAATGAAGTGGTCGGTCAGAAATAATTATTGTAAACTCAAGACAACCTGTCATTCGTACTGCAAGTCCTCTGACATGAGGATTCAAAGTGAACCTGAATTTATCCGTCCAGGCTATTCGACACAACACAGCGACACGCATTGAACGGAGTCTTTTGTTTTCTTGTGCCTCTCCGTCTCTGAGGAGCTACACTTATCAGACAATTGGATTAAATCCACATGTTAGTTATGTGTCTTCGCAGTGTGTGCATGTGTGACAGGAGGTTAAACTCTACTACGCTCACTAGAATATGACTAAATGCGAAATAACTCGGCTTCACAGAGATCACAAGGCACCACCAGCTAATGCTAACTTCAAGCGCACGGAACTGGCATGGTTCTATCAACGTGTCATCGACGAACACACGGATTTTCTTGTCAGTTTTATTAAGTGCATTTTTATTCAACATTGTTTCCTTTCTAAATTACATCTGCTAAATATTTGCCCTAATTTGTAGCGTTTTGTCTTGGCTGCCACGTGAGTGAATGAACTCAGATCAGCTGAGGCTACAAGTTACCACAGTAAAACTATATGACCGGTAGCCAGCGTAAGATATGAACACTGCAATCAGACCAAAATTAAAGGATGCGGTTAAAACTGTTGAATGACATAGTGTAAACGTTATTTTAACGTCTAGCTGTTCATAACATGTTACCCTCACAGTGGATTTGTGTGAACTCTAATTTGTCATTGGTCGTTGGTGGGGAACTCCAGATCTAGAAAATTTTAGTGGGAAGCAGTGGCCTATTAGATCACATATAAAGTGTTCAACACCATTTTTGAACAAAAATTCACTGCTACCGTATGAAAAACGACCTCCGCAAAAGCATAATGACATACTGGCTAATTTCTGGGAGATTGCTAGGCAAACACTTCGTTCTGAACCTTCTGTTCACCGTTGTTTTGAAACATGTTTCAAAACAACAGTGGAATACACAAGCCGCGTGTGTTTAACTGGCTCACAGAGGCAGCCTATTCCGAAAGTGTAATTTTACTCCGATTGTACTCCATTCATTTATTACGATACGTGTGTTTACACATTATCTTATTGAAATATGACAACTCTGTGTACCTGTGATTTAAACAATACAAACCGAAAGGCCGACTGTGAGTCAGTTCAACTAGCTGATGTTTTCAACTCAAAGATCGCTTTTTTTACCCCAGTGAAACAACAGCTTTCCTTATCAATCTTCCGACTTCCCGATGAATGCGTGAGTTGTTAAAGCATTGTTGATGACTCCTTCGGTTACGAGCCATTTGGTCAGGTGTTGGCGAGAGAGGAAAAACCAATTCTTGACGTGTGGTGAACGATTTCCTTGTTAACGTCTTCGGTTCACAGTGTTTTTCAAATATATCGTAACTTGCCTGTCTTTTTTGCATACTACTAATTTTGCGTGTGAATTCACACACGTTCTGTATTGCTACCAAAAAATCCTGCAGTTTTCCCCAAAATTTAATGATAACACTACAGCAAACCGTTTCACATAAATTTTGTTACAGTTTAATTTATCGTTAGTGCATATACGAAATATTTCTTAATTCCGTTCCGGTCCTACAACATTCATCATTCGAAGGCGTACAAAAAATACACCAGTGAATGGAATAAAACTGGAAAGATTACAGATTACACTGAAGTGGCTCATCCGGATTAACAACGAGTCGTGTATAACAATAAGTATGTAATGAGTCACATGACCCTAACTGATACAGTTTTTAAAAAGTGGCGTTATTGGATTTGTGAGATGTGACCTGTACACTGATTGTAACCCTACGTGAACAGTGAGTGCAAAATTTTCTGCAAAACGTAGAATATCAAATCTTTTGAGGAAATCGTGAAATCTTTGACAGCATAGATCTGTAAGGTAAATTTTGTTCACTGTTTTGTTCAAGCATCACATAATTGCAATTATTCGAAACCGTTAACAACAGTCGCATCAGAGCACTGTTGAACAGGAAATTCGATAGTTGATGTAGATGTCATAATAATTCACACTTGTACAAAAGTAAAACATCAGTACCGAAATTTACTCATTTTGACAATTTCAATAATATTGAGGAGTGCAAATACTATTGAAAGTGTGAATATCTCACAAGCGGAGTAAAGACAGCTTTGAACTAAGGTGATCTTTTTGTGATCGCATAGGATGCGCAGCGTACGAAAATGTCTGTTGCCACATCCCGTTTAAGAGGTATGTGAAAATATACACTGAAAATTTTGCACAGTTGGCTCGTTTCCACATTTGCTGTCAAGAATACAGCAGCAGTTTCATCGTTGAAATACCTCACACAATGCACGTACACATTCTCAATTGTCGTCCCCAGTTTCCAGTTCTGCCAAAGTTCAGGACAACCGCTAGTTTTATCATGAGAGTCACTTAATCCGATTTTCCCCCTAGTGTTCACAGACGGTAATGTACGGTCTACAACAACCGCAATCTACGCACTTCTACTGAAGGGAACTGTTGTGAACCTACTGGAAGCAAAACACAGGAAAAACCGGTCATTTTTGGCTGTTAGCTTTTTTTAGAAGAAACGTTATATCTTTTGTTAATAAAACACTTCGCCGAAGAAAAAACTCTCGACAGTACACAAAGATAACCCAATATATAAGTTCACTTTAAGAAGAAGTGAGAACGGATGAGTTGGCTTAAGCAGTCTGGCGTGGAACAGTTTTTTGAGATCACTTGTTGGCCGTTGCCATTACCAACGCCTAAGGTAATCATTTTTATGTCTTTTAGCCCAAGCGATAGTCTGACGACAACACAACAGTTTCGTTTTTGAGGGTATCAAACATTATCACTGTGTCAAACGGTCCATACCCGAATGCGCCATGTTTATTGGGATAATGGTTGAGGATTGTAGAATAGAATAGATCCTGTGAAGCAGATCAGTAAAGTTCTTTGGCAGAACATTACATTCCTACTGTTTACTTCGTTTATCAGACTCCAGCTAGCAATGCAAAACTGGTACATTGTGTGGTTCCCACCTAGCAACCACGAATCCCCTGTTATTGAAATTCCCTCAGTGCTGAACAGTCAGGCAGTTGGACTGAACTACAATGAATATGGCTATTTGTCAGCTGACTCACCCCAAATCATAGGGAAGAGAACATATAGCCAAGAAAAGATGGAAATGTATGTAAATGCGGACATATTACATACCACAAAACTTCATATGCTAAAAAGCTGAATAGTCACACAAAACACTGGATTATTTATGGAAAAAAACATGAATAATTTCGCACTGTCTTGTTGCACGTCACCAGTCAGTGTTATTGCTTATCAATTTTTTTTTCTCCTAATAACATCAGGTACTTTGCTACGACGGAAAATCACTGATATTATTTCCAAGGAAGAAGACGTGAAAGTGGTCCCCACGGACAATAGCCCAAGAGAAAAATCGGATATGTGGTTGTACAAGTTTGGACGCCAATTTGAGTAATTTGTTATCTAAATTTAGAAGGACAGATACGGTACAAACTTCATTCATCATGTAACAAAATAACACACTTTTGTGTTTTGTGCTGAACAAACTGGAACAATTTAACGATCGAAGGATCGCACACTGTCGGACTAATGGAACGAACAGTTTCTAGACTGTTGATGATTGCTTCAAAACGGTTGCTTCAATTCATTATGTTGGTTTTTTCAAGAGACGATAATTTTTGGGAGCTTATAAGTGTTCCTTCGGTGGGAGTATGTCGTCTTAGTTGCGAGGGCAACTGATTCTTGTAGAAGCCAATCAGGCTGAATGTGACACGGTGAGTAAAACAATTTGATTTTGAAACAATCACCAAAGTTGCTTAGTGTTCGTGGCTGATACCCTGTCTCATCGAACCTGTTATCGGTATCTTGGACCAATATAGGCCCTTTAAAAAGAGGTATATTGTCGCGTGATGGCTTGCTATGACAGACACGCCTTGATAACCAACGAAAGTTAACACGTAGGTCAGGAAGCTGTCAGACTGCTTAAATCTAAGCAAGAGTTAAGTAGTCACAGTTTGCAGCTTGGGAACATCAAGTGACTGATCATTCTTATAGTATCCACCGTATACCGTTCCAGGTTTGAACCAACCAGTGCAAAAATGAGGGAGATTAGATTACAGGGAATGTCATTAGGTTGGTTCACTGTTTCATGAGTCCCGAAGCATTGTTTCCAGCTGTACGATCAGCATGAATTGCACAAAATCTCAGTTGGAACACGTTTTTCGTCGCCTGTGCCCAATAGTATCATCTGCTTTGGGTGCCCTCTCCGTTCCACAATATCCATTGGAACTGCTAGCCGCCCAGATTGATTACCAAGGCAAACTGACGAAGAGCTCCGCGGCTTTCGTTCGTTTGAACCAGCTTCGTTTTATCGCCGAACAGAAGAGGCGGCGTTTCACATGGGACTAGAACTACTACGTATTTGAACCAGTACTATTGTGAACACGTCAATCACGTTTGCAAGACATTACTAGTGGAAAGTACTTTGGTGATCCGTTCTGTGGGCAATCGATATGCAAACCGGGTTCCGCTGGACAGGACTGCTGTACAGCTTTACCAAGGGACGAGAAATGAGCTCAGCTTAATCTATGAAAAGGAGCTTCTGATATAGTCATGGAAGGCTTGTAAACAGAGACGGTACCCAACGAAAAATGTTTCGTACGTCATCAGTGTTTCTGAAATGATAGGGTTTTATCATGGAAGAAAGTTTCTTTGTGATGAACCAGGAGCACACTAAAATACCCAAACTAAAACCTCAGTTGACAGAGATAGCTCAGCTTATGATCGAACCTTACGTTAAACCGCTGTAGTGTTTCACTACAGTTTTATTTAACACGACTGGAGTTCAAATGATTTACGAATTTGCACTTCGGTTTTTTATACCAGAGGGTAGTAGTGCATGAGTGAAAACTGATGTTTTAGTAATGAGAAGAGAGAAAAAATCGTCCACTTGTCCTAACTGATTTCTTAACAAATTTTGATTCAAAACGTCAACTTATAACCCATATTCACTGAGTCTCGTTTATTCTTGAATTGGCATTGAAATCAAAAATCGTTAACGATTGTTAAAACCTCATGACGCACAAACAATAGAGACCAATGTAACAACACAATCAAACATCTAGGGTTCAAACTAGATAAACTCATTTTTAAAAGGTTAAAATAGTTCACATTGTTTCGAAAACCTGAAAATATAGATTAGTCAATAACTCCTCGTTGATGCTGCGACCGATTTGAGAAAATTCAGCCGACTGATCGGTTCACATCAAACTTGAGGAGAGCGGTGGAATTGAATATGGTAACCAAAGTACTGAACTCTCAATTTATACCAGTAATATAATTCGGGTCACTCAAACGTTAACCAGATAGGCGTTAAGTGGCGATATCACAACAGATTCATGAAATACCATGAATGAAACCAAATTTCATGACCACTGAGATTGCGCAGTCTCAGACTGCACGGTACGGAGACTTCTGTTAAGTTCTCGGAACAGTGGGTTCAGTACGAATGTTTTCTGCACGCGACTGCAACCACTGACGACTAATCACAACACGCTCTTCCTTACTGTCTATTTTGAAGAGACCACCCATCTGCACCGAAAATACAGCTCAATGTTCGTCTGTACATCTGGTTCATGCACCAGAAAACAAACTGGTTGAGAATTAGCTGATTTTAGAAAGCCTCGTTACGACACATCCACCGGCCCGTACCTGCAGCGTTCAACTTTTTTTCAAAAAGTACATTGTGTCCACCTCTTTGAAGCATAGTAATAACCGTATCTTCTCAGAGTGTTGCATACACTGTCAACCTCGTATTTGTTATTAACAATAAGGCAGGTTAGTATGCGGGTGGCGACCCTGAGGCCGTTGTACATGAGGTATTTTCCTAGTGTATAGGGGAGGATTTTCACAAAGGAAATGCCATTTCAAATTCTGTGACCTGACTGTGTGAACGTTCCACTAGGCTACTTATCACCAAAACTGGAGATTTGCTGCTAAACTCGTGTAGTTTAGCTTTACCTATTAAGATAATAAGAATGAAAACACGAGGGAATATACCTTCTGGATAGTTCATCTTTGCGCTGATGGTATTATTTAAGAAAGCGATGGAGCTGAATCAAAATATCAGTCGGATTTAGTACAGAGGAACCAGACAATTGGTTAATCAGTTTACGATAGCTTGATTGGTTCATGAAGTCACGCATGACTATTGGCTTAACCTCACAGATTGGCCACTGATCCGATAGACTTGAGGCCATGATTGATGCGATGCTTGAGAAAAACCACCGTTGGTGACATCACATTAGATCAAGCAGCCTGATCCCAATAGCTTTGATAGTACAACTTGTTCTGATTCGAACGATCTTAGATGAGTTACTTGGCATGCAACGGACGGCTTGGATACACGGGCTTATTAAACAAGCTTTAACCGAATGCGAATATTCTGCTGAATTGACCAGACTCTGGAAGTGTTACAAAGAACAGGAACGACCACGTTGATATACTGAGTATTATTACTGTACAAGTTTCTTAGGGGTTTCAAGAAAAAGGGAACGGCTGCTTATGAGCAACTAAGGCCACGGGGTTTTACTGTTCCCCGTCTCTATAGACTGTCGAGGGTCCACAAACCGGGAGTGTCGGTTTGCCCAATACGTACGTATTATGAATTTGCCTCACCACTCAAAGGCGAGGTGGCTAGTGAAATTGCTTGAACCCGTTTGAAAGGCAACTGCCTCACTCAGTTTGCATTGACACGTCCTAATTCGTCCAGTGATAGCGGGGCATTAATTGTGAATTTACAGACATCGTCCTCATTAAGGGTGGTGCTGTTATTCGCTTGTACAACGACGTTGGAAACACTTAATTATGTCTGCGATCACGTGTTTCACTTCGGACTCGATATGGGGACACTAGAACTGTGATTAAGGGAGGTTCTGCTCAGATACACCTTCGATATGAAGCTAGTTTCACACCTATCACGAAAACTTTGTCAAACGTTCTCACATGTTCACAGATCTGGTGAAGTGTCCGGTTGGGATTCTCGGGAGAAAAGACATGGTTCTCTCATTTTTTAGTTCGCCACTTCAAGAGATTTTGCTGTTTTGAGTTATTCCAGTAAAATACTGTCTGATGAGTTGCAAGTGAGGTACGTCATATGTGTGTCGTAGCCGTAAACGTATACACACTAATTGGGTCAAGCTCGACTCCACCGTTACACTGTAAACGAAACAGTGAATCGTAACCTACTTGTCTGTCATCAGCCGCCTGATACGCATTTGTACACGATCAGAGAGGTCC
Source organism: Paragonimus westermani (assembly GCA_008508345.1). Taxonomy (NCBI): domain Eukaryota; kingdom Metazoa; phylum Platyhelminthes; class Trematoda; order Plagiorchiida; family Troglotrematidae; genus Paragonimus; species Paragonimus westermani. The sequence goes on along the minus strand of QNGE01001454.1, from coordinate 151,077 downwards.
GTACATCAAACCCTATCAGCATTCCCGTCGGATGACCAATTTGGTAATGGACCCTGCAACTTCTGTCAGGCTCGAACCCCCTCCTCCGTGGGCATGTGACGTGTCACTTGTGATCCAGTCAAACGGGTAAAAATGACAATTCAAACCAATAAACACGCGTCAGCTTGAACAAATCCTGTGACAAGATAGATGGATGGATTAAATTCATATTTTGAGATCGTACATATTCCCACAATAGGGAGCGCGAAAAATATTCATACAGAGTCAAAGAGAAAAAGTGTGTTTAAGATCCGTCGAAATCCGGAGCTCATCGAAATAACTAACCTTGTAGTGTTGGGAGTGTGCGTGTGCTGAGGACCGAATCGAATAAACATTTTCAACATGTATACAAAAGTTACATACGAACTTTCCGTGCACTCTGCAGAAAGCAAACTGTACATAACATGTTCCTATTTGCGATTTAACTAAAGCAATTAATCACCGAATAGTTTTTTGTTGTTATCGATTGTTAATGGAAAGTTCATTTGCGGTCCAAGTATTTTCACAGTGTTCAGTCTGGACGGTGATCTACGCAACTGGGGCACTACGGCTTGAAATGTGCATGGCGAGTAGGCAGTAAGTGAACACCGGCAAGTGAGGGGGAGGACAACAATTGTACGTCTGTACAGTTAGAAGAAAATAGGCTGAACAAATTCCTATGGACAGAATTGGCGATATCCATACTTCTGTGGAAAATGTTTGTTGCCAAATGTTTAGTACATTTTCCTGAAATTTTTCTTCGTAAGCTGAACAAGTCTTCGTAGATGTAAACTGAACGCTATTCGTGGTTGATCGCAGCTTTCGCATTCAGATAGCTATTCGTTTGTTTCCTTCGTAAAAACCATCCAATTCAAGCTTCTTGTCTGTCACTGCACAACACCGGTCCGTCTTGTCGTGTGAAGATAGACTCAATTATACTTCCATTGGTCACGCGGTCAAATTATATTCTACGAATGTTCAGCCACATTCCTTTACCAGATGCATTAATTTAGACGCTTAATTGTCCTAATCCAAACCACCGTAGATTTGGAACTTAGTTAAATGCCAAACCTGGGACTGTCTACGACAGTACTGTGTTCGGCGTCATCGACATGACTACATACTTTCGTCTGGATCACGTCGCCCAACTCCGCCACCATGGTGTTCCAACTTTTGTAGACCGCAAACGATGACAGTCCGCTGCTGCTAAATGACTGAGAGACCGATTAGCATCGCAGGGCTGCTAGGTGGTCTGCTTTACCAAGCTCAAGCTGATGACAAAGAACTTTCCTTAGTTAAACGCGCCCGCACGTTTATTTTTCACAAAATGCTAGCTAATACACAGTTGCATCCACGTTAGTGCGCGCCCAAAACGTTGCCTATGTATGGGGCTTTCACTTGTTCCATGATGTCCAAATGATTCGTTTGACCTGTTGTGCCACTTCTGTCCATAACTGGCAGGTGTCATTTGGCCTGTTCGCCGTTTAATAGGGTATGATGCTGGTTTGTAGCTCAACGAACATGGGCGCTTCCACATAAATGCTACTTCTGACAACTCTTTTCCCCACTCTCAATGCAACCGTTTCTCGACATTCAAACGTTGCAAGATTGCGTTCGATAATTCACTGGTTCTGCTAAAGTTCGCTCACAATATCCATTGAACCACGGTGCACGGAGTTTTCGTAAAAAACCAACAGTTAAAATTTGTCTCGTTAGAATGAACAAAATCAACTCGAAAAATTTCTTTGCAAGAGATCTGTCCACATCCTTTGTGAGGAACGGGCTAAGTAATCTACACTCAAGTATGAGGGTTTACTGGGAAAATAGCATTCTCAAATTTGATGAACGTGTAAAGTTTACCCACATAATTCTGACCCACCTCCTTCGATTAAAGGAAATTACATGTGAACATAAACAGATTTACAAGGGATGAGTCGTTATTCTGCCAGCATGCAACAGGGAAAGTGAGAAATCGATGGGCTTGATAACAGGAAGAAACACAAAACCGAACAGATTGTGAATACCGAAGGCGAAAATAGGCCCAGAAGTGGTTTGCGCCATCATCTGACGGTGACCAAAGTGATCCGTAAGTTACGACATGACAAGTGTTCAACATAGGGTAACTAGGTTTGATAATACTTGAATTTAGCCCAACATGAACTCGCTTCAAAAGACACAACTGCGTTTGCAGACTTAACATATGAATGACTGATCACAATCCTATCAACATACAACCTACAGAGTGGGAAACGGACGCCGTTGCCAAGACGAAGAAACGGATGGACGAGAAGCATCTAACAGAAATCCATCAGCGTATAAGAATAATTCACACACATGGATGACAGAAAGATCTAGCCTTCGGTAGAAGACATCGAAGGATAAGACAATATCTGAAAACAACGATGTCAATTTTGCTCGACAGCTGTTCCGTTTACAGGCAACTCCACTGGAACCACACAAAACCTGTCTTCGTGCTCCCAATCACGCACATCTGTTGTTCAAACTGTAAAACCAGTGATCACCTCAACAGGTGGATCTATATGTACAAAGTATTTACTACAACCCAGTGTATCTCCTGTGTACTCGAAGTTTTCATCTAGTGGCCACTTGTATGCCACTTTATTCCGTTGGTGTAGAACAGAGTCTCAACCCGTGCCATCAGGTCGTGTTCTGGATGCAGTGGATCCCAGTGAACGTGGGAAGGCATCTTCGAATTAGGTCTTAACAAGTGTAGATGGGGTGCGCGAATTTTGGTGAGTTGTAAGGATTTTTGATCGCTAACCTTACAAAAATGTATGGAGTGTATCCGGCATTAAGTAAAACGCATTGCCGATGAAAAATTAAAAGTCACGAGGTAACAGGCGAAGACAAGGACATGTTGATCAGAGAACCATAAATGCCCCCCCGCGCGACTTCTACTGTGCGCATTAACACATAAATGGGAGCTGTTTTAAACGATGACCTGCTTTCAGCTGAACGTTTTGGTGGACTCTTCCACATAGTCCGGAAAACGGTTAACACTTAATAGACATAAATTTTGGAAGTAAAAAGTCTACGTGAAATTTGTTCTCTTCCGTCTCATTGGCAGGTACTGCCGACATATATCAGCTGTCTGTCAAACTTCCACACAACCTCTATTTCACCGAAGAGATCATTATTTTTGTTGACCTCCTTCCCAGGGGATGAGAAGAAACTATTGCTGTTCTTATTTTTATGCTTCTCGGTTATCGACCAATCTCAATACATAAGGGCATCTTTTACGCAATCGTCGCATCTCTGCACAGTTTTACCAACAAACAGATACTGCAAGACGAACATGCTACTCCTCGTAGATAACTTGAAGGAATGTGGGGTGGAGATTGTGATCTTATATGGGACACCACTTTCCACGACTTAGCTATGACGTTTGACTAAGTGTCACGTGGCTCTTTTCCCACAAAAATGGAGGTATAAGGCATCATAGATGATATACGCCACTGCATAGCCTCAGCCCTTAACGACAGAACATTTTGGGTCAAAACTAGTTTTGATACTCTGTCTCTTTCATCTGCCTCGGTAGGTGTACCACAATAAATGACCATACTACCACTGTTTGTTAAAAAAATATATGTGCAAAATCTACTGTATAGAGTTTTCAGCTGTCCACTTTAGTAAGCGGCTAATTTGAAAACCTGGAACCTGATCAGCGTAAGCTGAACACCACTCACAATTAATCACAGCTGCCGCAATCCTGTGGACTTTCTTTCAGTCAGCCACTTTTGAAAATGTGCACTGAGCTCAGTTTAATTCATGGTAGATTTCGTCAGCAGTGCATATCCTTGCCAAGGCCGGGACTAGAATTCCGGCTAAGCTTTCATGTAGCTCACGTGTTGACCACCGCACCACTGATCACACATTAGACACAACTGAATCATAATATGTGAAAGCTCAGTCACATTCGCTTGTAACTAACACTCAGATTGCCCCGATCGCTTCGACAAGAGACAGTAGCTTTCCAGTCAACTTTAGTAGATGACCGGCGACCAAGAACTCTCCAAACTGAAATCTCAGCAGTTAACTTCACCGCTGTCGACTAGTGAGGGATTTTGTTCTCAGCACTCCGCAAGCTAACCGCAGTACAATTAAGCAACGGCCAGACGACGACCAGTGTGTACACTTGTCCCTCGGTGAAGATACTGTCAACATCAACGTAACATAATGGGCACAATCAACTGTGTGTTGCCATAGCGAGTTTGAGAAAAACAAGCCTGATTCAAAGCTGTTGCACAACTCGTCTTACTCACATCATCAAGAGAGCCAGCTAAAAAGAATTGGTTATTCTGTGCATGAAAAACGGACAAGAAGATCTCTTAAACCTCTTTAGAGGCCTGTGTCTGATTGCTACTTGAACAGGCTAGTCCAGTATTTATTCTGACCTTAAAAGGACAAGAATTCGCCGGAATGTGTACAGCGAACTGCTATGAAAGCTGTAGTATATCTACAGAATGCAGGGTACTACTATCAACTCCAAGAAATAAGTGTTGACCCCTTAGAATAGTCAGATCTTGGCGAAGACCCTACTCTCACTTTATTTCTGAAGAGTCACCACAGAAATTCTTTAGTCTCATACCCAACCAAATGGGCTACAGTGTTACAACAAAATAATGTTTAAAATGAGATCTCAAACATCTTTTTTGGACAAAAATGTATTATAGAGTGACGGCTCATTGGAATGGCCTGTTGTCACACTTCGTTAATGATTCCTCTGAGATAAAATATGAAGTATTAGATTTTTGTTTGGCCAAAATGTATGACACGGCCTTACTTTTTATCATGTTATATTGTTCCTACATTAAAGTCGTGCTTGTGAAGAACACTCTAACACTTGGTGTCCCGTGACTAGCTTTCAGAAAATCTAACGCCCTGGCGTTATTAGAAAAGTGCTTTACAGTCCAGGAGAAGTTGACCTCTCAGCGTTTCACTCGCGTACTGGTAAGTGAATCCATCCCCCGAAGTGTAGTTTCACAGGGAGGTTTCATTGTATCTTTGCGTTCTTTGATGGACTTTGAGTCTTTACTGGCGTAGATTGTACCAATTCAGTCCGTTTTTGAGTACTTTTACTTAATGTGTAAATATATCTAAATAGTGACTTGTCGGACACATCACCAGTTAGCCGGTGAACTACACAACTGGTTTAGGAATAGTGGAATAGTCAGTGTCCAGACTGCGGTATTGGCTTATTACTTTTCGGATCTACACCTAGAGGTTCACTGTGGTACCAGCCAGCTCGGTNCTAAATAGTGACTTGTCGGACACATCACCAGTTAGCCGGTGAACTACACAACTGGTTTAGGAATAGTGGAATAGTCTGTGTCTAGACTGCGATATTGGCTTATTACTTTTCGGATCTACACCTAGAGGTTCACTGTGGTACCAGCCACATCGGTTTTTGAGTGAGCAGATTCCCTGACATATACACCGAAATACCTTCACAATATGATGACCAGACCTCTGTTGTGTGACTACGAGGTAGCGCATCATCTTGATTGTCAAACGTCTGTTGCCGGCGAGTGATCCGTTCCTTTCGTACAACGTGACGAAGCTGTGCTCTCAGAATTTGAAATCGTCGCTACAGATAATCACAACCAAATTCCCGAATATATGTTGGCGGGTACTAAAGAAGCAATCTCAAAGAAGCCGCTTGCAAAGAAGTTGATAGAAAGGAAGATTGGTTGCAACTAGCACCCCATTTCAATGAACGTCATCGATTTGTTCCCAAAAATATCACTTAGTTCTAGGTAGATCGTTTAATGGTTCCGACTAAACCGAATAGATAGTGGTTGATCAATGTACACATGGCTCACCTAGAGGTAACCAGGAGCTTCTGTAGAGTACCGTGAATATGTTCAGTTTAGTCATAAGAAAAAGACGCGTCGCAAGCAAGTTTGTTTTCAGTGCTTTATCATCAGGTTAAATACAACACATGCATATGGGTTCACTGGGAGTAGTAGGTCAGTGGGGTGAGGGACGGTAATCATTAATTTTCATTTAGTCAAACTCGTAGAATCTAGTTAGGTAGAGCCAGTAACTTGGGTTGCAAACGTTTTCGGAAAATCGGTACTTCTGCCTAACAGATCGATCCGGGCTATCAATACAGGGCCACTGAAGGTTCAGTGTTTTGACCAGACGTTTTTGTGAGCATAACGGGGATGAGTGTAAACGGACTGTGATGGCTAGTAAATGACTTTTGACACAGTTTGACTGCGCTCCACCGACTCGGTAGATAGGCTTGAACGAACCGACCAGGTTGAGCAGATGATTCGATTCCACCAAGGTCACAGTGACCGCTGATGAGCAAACGTGCATCGATCCTCAAGCTAGCCAAGCCGGATGATGCTCCCGTATGCGTTCAGATAATCGCCTTGTTGTGCGACCTATGTAGCTTGTTCCACAGGAACAAACGAAACGGTGAGCACAAAAAGAGGTGGTATATATAGGCAGTGTCTTTCAGCTGGGGACGGACGACTGGTGTGGATGTAAACCGAACACTTAACTAAGCTGCGAAGTAGGTTTTGTTAATTTCTACGTTGGGTTTTCTGGTTACATTTCAAGGGTCACTACCGCCTTTGAAAGGCAAAGTAATATAAACAGGTTTTTGTCTACAGTTTCCGGCATACTTGACTTTGTGCTAACTATCATGTGCATAAAAATAAACTGTTCCTAATAGCTTCTGCAGAGCCTGTCAGTTATTCCACTGTATTGGTATAGCTAGTTGCCACCATAACTGTTAGGTTACATAAGATGTGCCAAGCATACAACGTTGAACAGGTGTCACAAACGACGCTGTAGACTACTGTGTCGAGTATTCCGAGGTTGAAAACTCCGGCCATCATTATCAACACTGTCAATATTAACCGAATAGGTGAAGAATTTCATTTACACGAAATTCCAGAAATCTTCTCAGACAGTCAACTTTAAATTACTAACTCTGAAATTCACGAATGTGGAAACTACAATTTCGGTCAACTCACCAATAGTTCCTGATGGAATGACGGAGTTTAGATTCACAATTCTGAATGGGATTTTGGTTTAGAACATTTGGACCAAAGTGGATTAAGATGAAGTTAAGTATATATTGTATATATTGTATATTGTACACTATATGTATATTGTACACTATATGGTGATGTTTAAAAGGAACAGAAGGTTACTAACAGATATTTTGGGAAAATAATGTTCTTTATTTTCAGTGCTTTGGTTACCAGGAGTAAACTTACTGATTGAAAAATTATCTCGACACGGGTTAGCCGTGGTAACAGAACCGTTGAAAATGGCATAATATAATTTTTCCGAACACTGCTGTATTAGTAGTATTCAGATTCACTTAGAGATCCTGATATTGATGTTAAGTGATTGGTGAAAACACCAGTAAAATGTAGCGACTCCAAATAATTCCCGGTTAATTAACAGATAAACGAAGAGAAAAGCATGCATTAGAAGGTTTCTCATACTGATTCCAAGAGTGACCGAATTGTTAGCTCGGACAGAGCACCCTACACGGTGACAGAAGGAAACCCAGTTAGATACTGGTTATTCAACACCAGAACATTTTCATGTTTGATTATGAATGTGGATGATTCGTTAAGAGAACAACTTTCTTCCCCAAGTGTTGAGCCAAAACCGCGTCTTTGTTCACTAGCTGAGCACGAGGGAACCGAGTTAATCGGACGTTGGATTAATCGGTCCAGTCGATTGGTTGGTCATACAGAAATTTTACTACGGTTTCCTTGCGGTTGTAAATGTACGTCTTAGTCTAAATCTGATTCGTATTCATTTCTGCATATGCAACTGCGAAATCAGAGACACAATGAAGTGCAATCAAACCATTAGTCTACACTGCATTAAATCAGTTTAGAACAGTTGGGACTTCAAATTTTTGTGTTCTCATTGTTCAGTTCAATGAATTAAGACTCCAGTGAGTTAAATATCCAGACTGTATGGAGACTGTGGCAACCGTAGGACGTCAATTCTTAGACATCTGTGATGTATTTTCAATACAATCACTAAACCCATTAATTTCTCTTATCCGCGTCTCCTTATCGTGCGACTGTAGGACAGTCTAGTGTTTTCATTCTCTTAACGTGAGTAAGGACCTGATCATTGAAAAAAGAAAGGGTTTACTTCAAAGCTGCCTACGAATAAACCAAGACTACTGCTGCGCCCGGAGTCACTGATACGTAATCAAAAACACTAGATGGTCATGAGAACGACAGAGTAGCGAACAAGACTTGTTTTCTGTGTTTGATCATCAGGCTAATTACAACACAATAAATACGAAAAAAAGTGACTAGTGGTACTAGAGACTCACGCAACTTATGTTGAGTAGAATAAAAAATTATTAGCTCATACAACTGCTCTCATTTGCTCACACATGAATAGATGAGATCACAGTCACCAGCTAAACGTGCGAATCTGGAAGAACTATTACTCTAGATGAACACTCTAACAGACGTGCAGAAGGAAATAACGATGTGTGGATGACGTTAGATGCTGTGGTTCACGACTCATAACAGAAGAGCACTAACACTGTGAACAACTGTCCTGTTAATCCTCATTTCCAATATTTGAAGGTTGGCCTGTCAATAATCATTCCCTTTGTTGCGCTGCCAAAGGCACAACGCATCATAAAAGGTCGTAAGCTAATGCAATGGAGGGTGATGCTTCAGTGAATCACTCGTAAATCTGATTGCAATCACAGTGTACATTTCAGAACCATTGATCTCCTGCTTATGGCTAATTCACTTTCTGCGTTGTAAACGGTAGCAACGATAGGGAACAATCTGATACGTTACAAGTTTATTGGATGTTAATCCAAGACCGAATATTTTTGCCCAAACTCCTGTATTTACTTCCTCTTTGATATCTGCTTCTGCGTTCGACAAAATTGATGTTGGAGGGGGAAGAGTTAACTTATTCTGTGGCATTGAATACACACTACGTGTCACGAGATCAGCGCACAGCAGTCTGTTTCCTAAATTGCATGAATATGAACGCTGATATAATGTGAAGGAAAGATTCACTATTCCGCATTTGTTGTCATTTCCACAAGCTACACAGTTTGTTGATAGTGCTGCCGTTCTGATAATTCCTTACCGTACTCAGAAAACTGTTAGCAGCGTCAGTCAGCGGTTTGGGATTTATGTAATAACGTATGAAACCGAGTGGATCGTGTTTCGTAGTTTGTTCCAATGTCTATTTTGTATCGTGAATTGTAATCTATCAAAAGTTATTACATATAGAATGCACTAGAGTGAGCACTGATGAGGACACGGTATTGCTAATGAGTAGTTTGACGGATTGAATGAATTAGATGAGATTGAGTTGTGAAAAATCAGGTCTCCGGCTGGATTCGAACCAGGGACAGAAACAGCATGCCAAACCACAGCAAGCACTCTATCAGTTGAACTAAGAATTTACATCGAAAGCTCGAAAATTTCACATCTGAACTCAGCCATAATACACTTTCTATGTTCAACGTTGGTGGATTCCAGCGTGAACTGCTCGAGTAATTATATCTGGACTGTCAATCTCCCGAATCTTTTTCTCGATTTCATATGAGAGTGAAACAGGCGGGTAACAGACTCCAAACGGATTAAGGATTCTTTCAATGAATTAGTTTACTACTGATCACAGTATTCCGAAGCTAGGAGTAACGAACATTCTGCCTGGTGCCGAACCAAAAACATTAACAGACAGAACCACAAGTTTCACACTGGCTCTCAACACCCCGCCACGCATACATCCCTGTAGAACATGGTATTGTAACACTCGACCGAAACTAGTTAGTGCGCACGGATCGAATTTGAAGTGACCGTTACGTCAAAGTTGTGCACGAGGATCTCGAACCAACGGACAGTCAGACAAACAAGCAGGACACTTGTATTTAAACTATTGCCGTGTGTTGCGTAATACATCTCCGGTCAAAATCTCCGTCTGCTCTTCTGGTCTGCATGTTACAATTTGACGACCCTGCCAGGATCAGAAACGAAGTGTGTAGATAAAAAAGTGAGTCGTGAGAATGAACGGGTACAGAATTTAAGAGAGAAGTGGCATGATGAAGTGCAGAGATGTCAGACAAGAGATGAGAATCAGGATTCAAAAAAAGGTGTGGAGATAAAAATAAGTGCAAAAAAATGAAGTTACGAGAAAACTGGCAGAAGACCCACAGGCACTCTATCTACCCTGGCTACATGAGCATCAGCCGGTTTTTTTTAGGGTTTGGAGCAACGGGGACTGTGCTTTACGAAGAGGGGAGTTGTGTAACGCGAAACCGAAACCAGCGAGCGCACACGGATTGAATTTGAGTTGTGTAACGGGGCGTGCTGCTGTGTTGTCGGTGCCGTTTTAGCTTTCATTTGCGTACGTCGTGTGCATGGCTTACTGGGCCTTCGGCTCATACTTGTTTGTATTGTTCCTCTTTTCAGGACTGTTGTTCGAACCCCTACTTCGGAAGAACGCTGTCCGTTGGTGCGTCCACGTTGCCCGAAGTTTGGTCTGCGAAGTCAAGGGCATTCAATGTAGAGTCGGCTAGCCTGCATGTTACAGTATGACTGAAGCAATCTGTTGTTATCGGTGACCTCAGTATCACTTGCTTATGTCTTTTTGGATGCATGCCAACCACCCTTGTAGATAGCTGTATACGACTTTTATTATATAATCCACTTTACATACTACCTACCCATGATCACTTACGTAGTGCAAGAATATGCTGGTATGATCAACAAGTGCCTCCGAAACTGGAATAGACGATTAGACACTTTAACATCAAAATAGTCAACAGTCTGGTTCTGGCCAGGTTTCAACGGGAGTAAGAACGTTTCTATTTCGAAAAATATAGGTCTGTCATGTGTTGACTTCTTCTGTTTAGAAAATTCTGATTCTTGTCCAGCTTTGAAGAAATCGCATAAATTAATCTTATAAGTGAGACGGTCAAACGTTTTTTTCTCTTGGAATAACCACAAAGACACAGGCCAAGAATGTAACGAAAGAACACAATGATGTTGAGTAACATCTTATTTGGGGGTGCAGCCAAAAAATGGCCACAATAGTTCGCTTCTATCACTCTCGATGAGTGAAAGCTTGGGTCTCCAAGCGATCACACAGTGGCTGATCGAGAGAAAGCGACTAACGTACAACCGTGAGGAGTCTAGTGACTTGTCATTCAGTCTAGTCATGAGACACAAACACAGCAGCATAGGCAGTTGAACGAACTGCACCAATACGGCCAACAACACAGAAACTGATTTTCGGAAACAGTATTCGACATCATTTCACTGTTTTACCGTGCACACTTCAGATGAGGTTTGGCGGTAATTGTAAATAACACAGATGGAACTGTGTAATGTTCGATAGATCGTAATGAACATATCTGCTAGTACCTCTCGTGTAGAAGAGTGATAAATTCACTCGATCCATAGCATATATGATGTCCTTTTGCTTCGCAGCGCTGAACCTGTGTCGCAAACTACCAAAGAATCGTTCTGAATATCTTGAATTCGAAATGTTTTATATAGAAATTGTAGGCGTTTGACGATGTGTAGAGTGCTGGAGAAGTGTGTGGGAAGAACCAGTTCATTGATCCTCTTATGAACAGAACGTGTGAAATTGCGATACTCCTTAGAGAGTTTATCACGAAGCCAGTTTTTGTGTGTAAGATGCACTTTTGCCCGATCGGAAAGGTGAATATCAGACACATTTACAGATTACAACAATCATAAGCCATAAACACCTGGATGACAAACTAGGATTTACCACAAGAATACAACAAATGAGAAAAAAGAGGAAATTCTGAGGTATTTATGTGAAGACACTGGAAAGAAAGACATTTTTGTCACACAGTGAGTTGTGTACATATGGTTGGCGGCATCCGATTCGGATTGGCCTGTCACAGTGACCGAAGCCAAAGGACGCCTGCGCTGAGCTATCACTGCAATTGGCATGCGCTGCACCGATTGCAGTTCCACCCGCACACCAAAAATCCAGTGTAAACCCGAAGGAGTAAGACTGGGAGGTGTGCCAGTGGGGCCTTTCTGTCCAGCCGGCCTGCACTCATCGCATTTTTGATTGTCGACTCTTGTGATAGAAACTTCAATGAGCGTGTGAATCTGAATAAGTTAAGGTCGATAATTGAATTACGGTCGACAGCATCGCCTTGTGTCAGTTTTCTAGCTCAGAGCCACAGTTTCTGAAAGAACAGTACTTTAGGTACGAAAGATTGCAATCAAACTTAACAGAATAACAGAAACTTCCGTAGATATGTGTATCTGGATAAATATAGTCGAATAGCTTCGGATCCATAACCTTCAATTGTAACCCAGCATGGTTGGCCGTCGTTCTTCCGAAGTAAGTGGCCATATCTTTAAAAAACCGCGGCCTCTCCTGATTAGTCATTTAAATAGACCACTCAGAACGTAACTGAAATGAACAGTCAAGCTGTCGGTTAAGTGGACGCTGATTACGCCCTATTGACTGCAACCGTTTTTACAAATAAATAGAATTTGTCCTATCCCTTGAAGTGTTACCAAAGGAGTGAATATGTGATCTAACGTTGTTTCTCCTAGCCGCTTTGGTACGGAGATCAATGGTAAGACGCTGATATACAACGCAATTTATGTCTGTATAAAAGTCAATAGGGAAATGCTACCATAAACAGCAACCAAGCTTCCAGGGTTGTAAGTAGTGAGACCAGTCAGTTGTCAGTGGTCGATGTCGTTAACCTCTTACAGTTATGTTAACAGTCTAATTAAGATACTACGGCTATGCTTCACTTCCCACATCGGAACTAGGACATGCCCCCTTACAATCGCCAGTGGAGTTCAGTCTCTTTCAGTGGTTTGAGAGTGAACGGAGTTTACAGGACCTCGAGAACTGTACCTCATGAATGGAAGGTGCTCTGAACAAAACAGTTATTCGAATCTGGTCAAAGCCCAAATTTTTAACAAATGGGTTTTCTCTAAAATACCAATCTGTCCAACCACTTAGTAACAAAACCATGTGTCGCTTCAATCAATTGCTGGATTATAGTGCATAAATGTCTTTCATAAGCCAACGTCTAGTGAGAGTAATATATGTGACTTAATAAATTGTCCATGACAGAATTGGGGCAGCAAGCGTCCGTCAAGGTGGATTGGCTTGGTAACAGCCAGTTCAGCGTAGTGCAGTGCACAGTCACTTGTCACCCGTACACAATTTTCAGGCACGTAATGATTTTCAGGTTTCAAGCACAAAATTCTCACGGTATTACTATGCCGAAACCTACTTGTGCGCCTACACATGTAGGTAGATGATGGAAGTTTTATCGGTGAAAACACTGGTTTATCAATTGGTCGATGCTGTCTATTTTGGATGTGTACATAAAATGCCGTTGAGGCTTGCGTGTGTTTACTGACAATAAGGTAGTACCGTTCACATAATCGTCAACTGACAAACTTCGTTGAAGTCTGAGTGTTCGGTTTATTGTTTATACGATGTGAATGAAGATGAACTGAGGTGTTTATGATTGCATCCACCTCCACTCATCTATTTGTTCATCCAAAATACACACACCACTACCGATTCCACTCACAGCGTACGCTTCCCACGATCAGAATATCGACTTACTTACTTCTAAAAACACTTGTTTGCGCGAATAATTCCGGTATGATGATTAACAATTTGAATATTTCAGGCGCAACGCCACTTGAACCGGATCACAGTCTTCGCACTCAGACAGTATTTTCAGCTAGTTTAGTTTCAAAACAGGCTAACTGGAAAGTTCATCTGAGTGTGAAGACTGCAATCAACTTTGAGTGATATATATATATATATATATATATATAAACTGGTATTTCGCTCCTGTTGAATCCCATCGGTAGTGCAGACACTTGCTCCGGTCGGGGGTTGCAGTCCAGCCACATCTTTACGAGGGAACCGTGTTGACCACTGAGCGAACGAATTCAGCTCAGGCTCGACCAAACACGCAAACAATTTTGCTTGTTAATAATGATCAGGTTATTCGTTCATCTCGATATCATACTCACATTATACGCATGGAAGACCTGGAGACCCACAAAACTGATAATAATCATGACGAACCTAAATAAACTACTTCGTGGAACTTCTAGAAAATTCTGATGCATTTTACTCCCGTCGATGGCTTGTATAGTAGGTGTCTGACCGAAAGAAATCAACGATGTACGATGTAACCTTCGTGCGGCGATCACTACTCAGAAGACGAAAAATTGACACCACCATGGAAGTGCTTGCCATGAATAAGTACGACGAATGAAAACGAAATTTGTAAACCGTATTATTTTTGAAAAAACTAAAACACAATTTTGGTTGTAAACTCTGTAGAAGCTGTTCGGTATAAATGATCACTCAGTTTCCTGTGTGTTTCGTTCTTCTGATGGTTCGTGTATGCCTGCTGCAGAATATGGTGGAAGCTGAACATTTCCGAAAGTAATTTTGCACTATTTTTCAAAGGATACGGCTGGAGCCAGGCAGCGGTCCTCACAACTTACTGGCATGTCTTGTTTGAATTTACTGGAACGTCTGCAAAATCTAGTCACCGTATGCCGAACACTTGTTATCTCAAAACTTACGGATCACTTTGGTCACAGTCAGATGATGGAGTAAACCTTTACTGAACATATTTGTTGTTTGCAGTGTTCGCAGTCCAGCCAAAAAGTCCACTACTCGATTCTTGATAAGTACATCTTGTCTTGGAAATCTCTGACATCTCTTGAACACCAGAACTTCATTACTGGCTAACCTTATTTTGTGGGAGATTCTGTTCATAACGGCTGTTGTACATATTTCTATACGATCAGATATCGGTCATGCTGACTTTGTGCGTACTGGAGCAAGTCACGTCCATTAATTCTCATCTTTTACACAATCTTTACATAGTGTTTCTCACTGATTCGAATCCAGCCGAAGCCCTGATTTTTCACAGTTAGGTCTCATCTAAAATCATAAATCTGCCATATTAGTCATTATTGACACACTGTCCTCAGCCCTAAAACGGTGTAGATTTGCAGTGTGAACGGTTTGTAGTGTAGGCCATATACATAAATCCAGAGTGGTTCACTGCAGACCATATGGCTAGCATACTCCATAACAAGTCGTCTTAAAGACTTTTATTTATCATTGACATTGAAGAAAAGTGTTCTGACAAAGAGCGAATGGGGGGAGCTAATTTTTCTTCCTCTCCACAACCGACTGTAGCTGGGGATCATCAGAAAATGATATTAGACTTAATGTAAGTAACCATTAAAGTGGTTACAAAGGTGGTCTGTGGTGGAAGACGATCATTTTGTATGAAAGTTCACTGTGAGAAGGTTGCTTTGATTTTTTTAAGAACTGTACGGTTGATCCCACTGTGGAAAGAAGATGAGTTGTGATCGAAATGCTTGAGTCGTACAGATCTTTGCATACACACAATGTTTCTACGGTTATTTTATGGAAATACTGTCTTCTAACTGACCGTAATTTACATTGAGACAAGGGAGATTTTTATAAGTTACAAGTCACTTATAATGGATTACAGATTTCTTAGTTTAATGGATATTTTTATCAATCGCTTCCGAAAAGATTTTCTGGGTTTCAGTTTACCTTCTTGTAGAGCTTGTCAGTAGTGCACCTGTACATGCCACGGCCGGGACTGGAATTCTGGTCACTCATTTTGGAAACAACCGTGTTGACCAGTTTGACATTGACCTCACAATGTGCTAACGCTCAGCTAGGTTGGCCTGTGGGTAATATTTTCGAGTATCCGATCGTCTTGAATGGGGACATTTAAAAATCTTGTGACAAGGATACTTATCATTGATACCCACTACCAAGAATTGAATCCAGGCCCAGTACATCTAAACGTGATATTTGTACTCATTTGTGAACGAGGTTTAACTTATATCAACCAACCCTCTACTACCTATCAGTGAAACAAGAATGTGTTTGGGTTTTTACTCGTCTCTTTGATCAAAACGTAAAGAACAAACAAGTTTTCAGGTATAACCGCATTTTGGATATAAAAAGCTCTATTGTTTTCATTCATTAAGTGTGGTTCGGAAGCAGGCTCTTCATCAAAACTGTGACTCTGAATGAGACTTATGTTAGGGAGTCAAGTGTATGCGAACCACATTTACCCAAATCCCTTTATCAGATAAGA
The DNA here is from genome assembly GCA_008508345.1 of Paragonimus westermani. Taxonomy (NCBI): domain Eukaryota; kingdom Metazoa; phylum Platyhelminthes; class Trematoda; order Plagiorchiida; family Troglotrematidae; genus Paragonimus; species Paragonimus westermani. The sequence goes on along the minus strand of QNGE01001454.1, from coordinate 134,870 downwards.
TCAACTGTTCAGAAATAAGACAGTTTTCTTTTGAACTGATTTGTCAAACTACTGACAAATCTTATTTTCAAACAGGATGTCAGTCGTCAGCTATGGGTACGTGATGAGATGAACCAAACCGTATTTGAATAAGCAATTTTCAATGGCAAAGCTTACATTTATTCACTAATACACTGACTCATGCGAGGTGTTTTTGAAAAAAAGAGGACACCGATATGTCATTAAGATGCAGTCATCAAGTAAAGGCACACCGAAATTTGATTAATCGAGAAAACAACCCGCTGAATGTTCCATTATATTTCAATAGAATGGTCAGAAGACACAAATCACAATAGGAATTCATTTTGCACAGGCCCGTTAATCGTAAACATGTGACTAGCATAAAAACAAAACAAGAGGACTTAGGTGAAACGGGTGACAGCACAAATCGGGCTAGATTCTGAGAAGTACTCACGGCTAAGCCCATGGCAAGCAAACATTAATGGTCAGTTGTTGTTTTTTGACGTATAGGACTGGCTGCCGACTGTTGATCTACAAAGTTTCGATATACTTGAGAATTTGTGGGTTGTGAGCGTTCATCAGGACCTGAAAATAAGATGGATTGGCTTATCATCCTCCCTCTCTCATTCATTATCAGATGAGTTAGCGCAACTCTCAGCCACTTTGGGGTGCTTGCTTTGATTTCGGTCCCATGCGTTCTTTCCGCAGAAAAACTGAAAAATGAAAAGACTGGTAGAAAACACAGAAATTTGCTTTTCAAACCAAGTTGTTTGTGAAAGTACGACAAGGTTTGCTGCATCATGCACAAGTTTCCACGAAGCACTGGTAATCTTTCCAAAGGTGTTCCTCAGACTATTGCCCTTGAAGGGGAGTTTGATGTGGACAGCTTATTCCGCAGGAGTCAGTTTACTCTATCTCAAGATGAAACTTCCCGCTTCAGGCAACATTGTTTGCATGTTTGTTTGTAGTCTATCCTGGGAGCACATACTTGACGTACCATAGTGATGTTTGATATGCGGCAGAAACAAAACTCATGAAGTTCGTTTACCATCCCCTCCACGTCATCCTACGATACACCGAACGGCGTCTAATCAGGATCTCTAAGAAGGGTAAGCTGTTTGCACTTTCACAGTCGACCGTTACTGAGAGATCTGGGTGGGCAGTGAAAAACTTGACTTGCTTTTTCTACTCGTTCTCCGTATTTTCCACTCGTTAATTTCTCGCCGACGTGCCATTTGTACAGCTTCAGTTCGTTCACGATTGACAGTAGCGTCCGTTCAAGTCCAACCATGAACACAGCAGCTAAAACTTATTCGAGTGGGTTCCTCGTGGCTATGCCATCTATTTGTTGAGAGCATTTAGCTATAGAGTAAAGTCCTACTAGTTCGGTACAGATTAAAAGTAAACGTTTCGAATAGTCAGCGGGGATTGGGAGATGAATGGAGTTGGTACGTTTGTAAATGAAAAACTGACATCAATATAGCACCTCCTGTCTGTGGCAATATTCTATTATGGTCATCTGATTTATCTAGTGTTAAATGAAGGTGACGTTTGTGATGATGCGCGGGTTCAAGTGGATCCAAACTGAGTACTACAAAGAGATGATCACAGTTTTTGTATTGAGGCAGATTTTCTAAGCAGTCCCATTAGAAATACAACATTAAGTACGATTTCCGTTTTTGTTAGTGCTTGCTCAGCCACACACTTGTGTTAACAACAAGATTAGGGTCATAAGGTATTTTCTTGTGAAGCAATCGCGTCGACTATTGTCGTTTATCTTACATATGGCGTAAGTGAATCATCGACTCCTAATACACATTCATAATCGCTTTTGGGTAAAGCTCATCTTACTGGCAAGTAGTTAGACAGATATAGTAATTTAGAAGGGACCCAGTTGCGCTGGTTCGAATCCAGCCGAAGTCCAGATTTCTTGCAATTAGGTCTCCTAAATTATCAAATATGCCGAGCTACCTATCGGTAATTCAGTGTCAATGCTTGTCAATGACTTTGGTGGATTTCAGCGTGAGTTGTTCGAGAAAACCTGCTTGGGTAGTCAGTCGGTTGGTTCATTTACTGAATTCCATATGGCACGACTAACTGGCAGGGTAACTGAGTCCAAATGTGAAATTTATGGGCTTGTGGCGTGGTTTCGTAACTCACACGCCAGAGTAATTGCCTCGTTCGGGCATGCTGTTTCTGCCGCTGGTTCAAATTTAGCAGGAATACAGACTTTTTGCAGGTGGGTATTTTCTAAAACACATGTTATTAAATCTCCCCGGAGGGAAACACAGTATCAGATTTGTTAAGTCTAATCGAGGATATTCCGTGAAAACGGTGAAACTTGAGTCTGCTGTTTATTTTCGAATGGTGCTCAGTTTATATAAGGTACTAACAATATTCTAGAAACGGTTTATCCTTCCACTACTTTCGAATCAACATATATAGTTCACATAAATTGACCATCATCTACGATTGATCGCAGTCGTCGCAGTCTCATAGGCTTTCTATTCGGCCCCTTTCGAAAAGATGCACCAGTCTTGAGTTTCATTTCATTACAGCTCGTCAGTAATGTATATTCCTGCCACGACCGGGATTTGAACTCCGACCACGCTTTCGTGAGGCAACCGTGTTGACCACTACGTCATTGACCTCGCATTAGGCACGACTGAATTATCAAATCTCAACGCTCAACCACTCTCGCTTGTGAGCAATGATCAGGTTGCCTGATAATCTCGAGAGGAGACACAATAACTGTCCTGTTAACTACAGCCGTTTGTGTGACTACGAAGGATGCCATCAATTGTGAGTGACTTTCAATCTATATTAAAACCAAAAACTCTATACTACTCATCAGATATGTATCTCCTAAATGGTCTATACCATTTTCCATATCTGTTTCCATTTTAGGCACAAGATTTTCCATTACATGCTAAAGCAAATCACTTTGGTGCATCAGAATTTCCACCTTAGATTCTTAGACGTGACGGCAAGAACGCGATTGGCCCAACTAACCGTAAGGGACGACCAATCTTAATTAGAGTGCTTCGCATTGGCTACTTTGGTAGAGGAAGTGGTTTGGGTTA